>JANAVB010005594.1:0-41928 GCA_029216955.1 Iris pallida
CCCGCACACGTGGAGACCATCTATCGGTTAATACACCCCCCTGCGGCTGAAATAGTCATGCGAACAACATATTCATGCGGCTAGAACTCTTATGCGGTCGGGATTGCATATGCGGCCAGCACGGCCATGCTTCTTATTCAAAGTATTTCAATTTTACAAATTGAAAACTTTGAAGGGGGTCCTGTAGAAGCATGGAAAATACTAAAGAAATTGACCCATGCGGCTCAGAAACGCATGCGGCTCAGGGAGTCATGCGGCATAAGGAGCTATGCGGCCGGAGGCATCTCATGCGGCTCAGAAGACACGTGGCGTGACAAGTGCTCCCCTTCGATCCATGCTGCATTAACTGCTTTGACGGCTGACCCCTCTGAAAAGTTGACAGACCTGACACCAAAGCAGGTAATTATGACTCTGTCATGATGACGAATCTCTAGGGAAGAGAAAGAAATCTCTGACACAATCCCCCGAGAACAACAAAATGCCACGTGGCCCTGCCACGTGGGTGTGCTTATGCGGCTCGAAGTGAAGACTTCCCATGCGGTTTAGAGTGAAGCTATCCCATGCGGCTCGAATGGAATCATCCCTATGCGGCTCAAGAAGATCATGTCCATGCGGCTCAAGCAGACACACCATTATGCGGTTCATGCGGCTCATCATATGGTTCAGAAGCCTGAAGGAGGGGGCCACTGCCCAGACAGTCCTGACACGTGTCCCAATTCTTATGCGGCCTAAAATTCATGCGGCCTAAATCTCATGTGGCCCAATCTGCATGCGGTTCCAGTCTCACCATTGGCTCTCAGGACACGTGTCCTCAACCGATCAGTCTCCCAGATTTATGGCAATCCAAGATCGGGTCGAATCCCAATGATCTGGGGCACGTGGCAGGAGAATAAATTTGATTTATTCGCAGATATGAGAGAACCATTATAAGGAAGATTTATGCCAATCAGCATTGATTGCTAATGGGGATTTGGTGTAATCTACCCTTAATGGTTCTGATTTGTCACAATCCGAAACGAACGGCCTGGATTGATCAATCCCCAAGCCGCCGCCATCCCCAAGAGCTAATTATTGGCAACCCTAGCGATCCCATCCCACTATTATAAATAGCAAGGTGCCGTTCCCTTGTAGCATAGAGATAGAGAGATATACAAAAAGAAACCAGAGAAGAATACGTATACACAGAGAGACTTCCCCCATAGTCAGGGAGAGAATATACACAGAGAGAGAGAAGCCAGGAGAGCAATCAGAGAGAGAGCAAGAAGGCGTTTCTTCGTCAACGACCAAGCAGATCTTCCCCGAGTCAAGACTGCGTACCGATCGTCCAAGGAGTAAGGCAGAGCGGCCGTCGCTTTCCCGAGCCTCTATCGTCACCCCCCAGAATCTAAAATAAACAATCGTACTTAGACTGCTGTACCTAGGTTTTCGTCCCTAGGCTTTCTTTGTACGAGCAAGTTTGTATTGTGAGTCTAAGTTCAGTCCTCCGATAATTGTTCTATACTTTTACAATCAATGGCAAACACCTTCCGATCCAGTCATTTTCAGTCTTCAGCAGCTTTGTCCATTGGCTTTGTGTTGTCGCCCTCCAACGGACTATGTAAGTCCTTGCACCAAAGTAGATCCTCCATCATTAGCTTCCAAATCGTCCAGTTTCCCCCTGTGAGGGTGATCATACGAGTGTTCATCTGCTCCGTAGACATGGTTGTCAGAACCTCCGAAGCTTTGATACCAGATAATGGAAATCGGATATGCCCTCCTGCGCTCCGATACCGTGTTTGAGACGTTACCGCAACGGAAACTTAGGCCAACCCACCTGAAACAACCAATCCTCGTCTAACGGACACCAAGCACAGATAAAGACAAGTATATGGAGTTGACTACGTCACTGTACAAATCCTAATCTCTATAACTCAGATGAAATTACAAGATTGACAAAAACTAATATTGAACCCTTTGCCCTAATAGGTTCAAACCCCTCACCACACTCAAGAAGAAAAGAAAGATTACAATTGAAATTGCTCACCAACCCGTAGCAATCTACCTAACCGAAGTTGACGACCCCTTGATTAGATCTCTTCTTCCTTCTGTCTTGGATAGCGAAGTCCTAAGAGCAAAGTGCAGAACTTTATCTTAGATTTCAAGTGGACGAGCACCTCGAATCTCCACTTTTGTGCTGTGCTTTGTGCCTCCACCCTCATCCCATATATATAGGATGAGAAAAACATATTTGACGTCATAATAGGATTTCTTAAATAGGAAGCCCTCAAATAAGAATCCTACTACACCTAAAATAGCCCATCAACATCCTATTTTAGATTATTTTAGATTATAATAGGATCTCTTAAATAGAAAACCCTCAAATAAGAATCTTATGATATCTAAAATATCCCAGCACTAATTATGGACATCCAAATCAAATTAAATCAAATATTTAATCAGATTTGGACTCCATAAATATGCTAGTACCAAATCCAGACTAGACTCCAACAATTGATACCTGTAAGTATCTGAACCTTGGTTTACCCATGATACACCTATCTAATATTCCCTGTTTACTGATATTAAACCTACCCTGACCATTGCAATTTTAACCTCCCTACTGCAGTAGTATGTAGACTTATTGATACCCTTTGTACCTAAGTTGGGACTCATATACACGCACGTACGTGTCCCCCATAGACACATTCACCAACCTTTTTCCTGTCCATGATACACACAAACATATCCTTATCTAGGTAACTTTTGACATGTGTTCCTACACCTGGTTCCTATATATGGACCCATATACAAATGGTAAAATAGTTTTCTCCAACTGATACCTGATTTTGAAGATATAAACTAAACACAACTCTCCAATTTCCCAATACTAGAAACACCTGCTAGCCTCCTTAGTAGTTTTCTAAATCTTTGGAGCAAGGAAAAGACACTTCCCTGTTAGTGCAATAACTCAAATCTGGTTTTAGGATTTAGAAAGAAAGGCTGGACTCTATCTTAGCCGATACCAACCCCTGAACTTAGGAAATGGTCAAACGTTCGACTCTTTAACCTGTATATGTGTATGGTAAACTGATACACACGAGAACCCTACACATCTATACATAGAGCAAGGTAATGTACCATCTGCTACTCACACAAACAAGCACGAGGCAATCATTAATTGCGGCACAATTTACTGATTGCTATAATTTCAAGGTTACGCTTCGAACTTATTTGATACCTATATATCCTCCTAGTAATAGTGTCTTGTACCTAGCCTTGATACTCCGATACTCTGATCTAACCCATTATTCCACCTACGACTTTTTATACCCATGTTACGTTACTTCCTTCATGATGCGGTGGATTCCTGGTAACACAACCGCTATCCTTAGGTTTTCTCGTTACTGCCTAGTGCAGTTGATGGTGATGCTATCCCCTTCCCACTGTACGATTGATACTCGCATCGATATCCCTACTATTTTGTACATACAATACAACTAGACGTTGCATATCGTACACATGAATCCTAGGTACTGATATGTAGGATTAGTTTATTGACTACATGGACACTTAATCATTCTAATGATACACAAAACCTCTGGTTCCTTATTTATCTCAACATAACCTTATACAGTCAGAATTTAATTCCTATAAAAACTAAACTATTATAAATTCTACTCCACTCCTAGGTGTTTCAACAAATAGGTGGTGTCCTAGATTCCATATTGGATTTGAACTAGCAAAGAAAAAGTTAGGATCTTACCTATCAAACGAATTTCCTAAAATCGAAGTTGACTTGAAGAGTATGTGGTTGTCTTCTGGGCTCGGTTACTCCCACTTCTTTTAGTCAAACTTTCTACAGATGCCTCCAAGGTTGCTTCGAGAGGGGAGTGGAGAAGTTTAGGGTTCTTGAGGAGAAGGTGAGCAAAATTAGGGTTCGATCTTCTCTACTTATACTCCCAGGTCTATAGGCAGGTTTGATTTCGAATAGGATTAGCTTGACCCTATTTGAATTTGATTTAAAATAGATTTGAATGACTGTTTTTAGGCAGCCATCCCCTTATAACTTTAGATTTTATAATAAGCGCCTTCTTCCCATTAAATTACATGTATCACTCTTTAATTAATAGAATAATTATGAATTTAAATTATTTTTAAAAATAAAATAAAAATAGCTATAAAATAATTTTTGAAACAAGGGTTTACATACGATCAGTATATTTTGGAAGGATCCGAGCTTGTTGTCATCGGATTGCGTCACTACCTTTTCGTTAGAGGAGAAGGACATCCCCAACAGAGTTGCCAGGTTGTTTGCCATTGAAAAGTTAAGATGAACTTTTGTATTTAACAAACTAGAAAAGTACAAAAAAAAGTTGATCTTAGGCAGGATCTTTTTAAGCACAATTTTTCTGGGGACTTGTGATGATGGAGATCAAATACTGCTTTCGATTCCTTTATTTCGTTGATGATCCGATGAAGGTCGAGAGAGAATTGCAAGTCTTCCTGTTTGATTACAAGGGGATGACAATTCGGCTCAATGAAGTTTGCTCTGACTCTCAGAATATCTGTGTGTGAAATAGAGGATCAATGATCCTCTATTTATAGCTGCCTTTATAGAATGATCCACTCAAGCATGTAAGAATGCTACGCATATGATCTATTGGGCGCAGGGGCGCTGCGCGTACGAGAGTAGGACTGAATCTGTTGTAACTGTACCGTTGGGCTGCGGATGAGTTAACACGTGGCTGTCGTTAAGATTCGCATATTGCTGAGATCTTGGGTGGTTGGCATCTATTCGTGAATAGAACTGGGTCAAGGACCCGTGACGTATGTGCCTTACCCAAAGATATCAGTTTGTTGGAGTGGAGGAGATCTCTACGCTATGGACAGTCTAGGTTGAATACCATCATCTATACGAAAGTCAAAGCGTCCTGTACAATGTTCGAAGTGTTTGCTTTGGAATCGAACTTATTGCCAGGATGCATTAAGTGCTCCTTGGTTGAAGAATAATCTATGTATAGCTTCTCTAAATGGCGTAGCTATTTCAAAGGCGTATCTATTTCAATAGCACAGTCCAATAGGACGTAGTAGCCTTACTGGCGTAGTAGCCTTGCTGGTGTAGTAGCTTTTGCTGGCGTAGTGGCTTTTACAGGCGTAGTGTCATTTAGCACATTGAATTTTGGTTAACTTTTCCTTAAATTGTGCTGCTGCATGTGGCGTGGGGCTCAAATGCTGTCACGACCCGCACCCACTGTGAGGGTACGAGAACGTAACAACGCCCAGCCTACGCCGCAGTGTCGACAGTAGAACGCTGTCCTAAGTCAATCATCTAACAATATAAAGGTACCTGTACAGTATATACACTCCGAATGGAGGTGACATAACAATATACAGTCTCAATCACATCTAAGGCAGAATGATGAAAATAAAAGATAGATAGATACTGGAATAAAAGATCCACAGGATACAATCAGAGAGAAAGAGTCTAAGTGTCTACTGCCATACAAACTGAACATCCAACTCAATACAAGTCTCTAAAACTGAAATGAAAGAATATACAATCAGATCTCAGAAGACAGAAATAGTAAAACCTAGACTAGGGAGCCTCAGTCTCTAAGCTAGTAGATCAGGCTAGAAATCTGGGTCACACATGTCATCTACAGCTGTCCCATAGTAGGTGTCTATGCAGGCCTCATCCTCATCCTCTGTAAAATTTTCAACAGGTCCAGTCAGGACGGGAGCGAGCACAAAACATCTCACGCAGTTCATATCGAGTTAGAAAATATAAAGCATGTAATAGAGTAAAGTACATGAAACGCTGAAAGAAGAAGATATATGAAAACAGTAGAGATTTGATAACAGGAAATATCTAAATACGATAAGTAAGAACTGTAAGGAACATGTGATTTTAGAGTACAATCTGGTTATGTAAACGGGCTAGGAAAATGCAATGGTAACTCCATTGTACGTGGGTGTACAATGGACATATACAATAGTTATACAATATTGTACAATAGGATTTGAGTACATAACCAATTCTACTCCCCCTCCCCAATCAATACACAAGGATCTACTCCAGTTACGTTATCTTATACAATAGTGTACAATATTATACAATGGATGTACAATGTTATACAATAGTGTACAATAGTCTATTCCTGGGCTCACGTGATAATGAGAGTACAATATGCACAATAAGTATACAAGGATATGGGTATTCAATAAATACAATATGGAAGTGAAACGCACATCACAATATGTATCTAGTGAATACAAGGGGATAACATCCCAAAAGGAGATCCATATAGTACCAATCCGTGATACAGTCGTGTCAGCATCAAGTACAGTAATCTAGAGCAAGAATGTAAATCTATACAAGTATGAAACGGTCAGAGAATGTACTCGCCTGATATCCTGAGTGTCTGAAGAGAATATACTGTCCGAGGAGTGGTGTCTGTCTCCTATAGAACAGCACAAGTCACAACAAGTCTAAAAATGGTAAACTGAAGTTCTACTATGCATTCTACATGAATCTAGGTCAATCTAGGCTAAAGTCAACTCTTGGTCAACTCTGGTCAACCCTAGAAGTCAAACTAGGTCAAACTAGGTCTAACCAAGTCTAAACTAGTCTACCCTAGCAAGTATACACCATACAAGTCTATATGACCACTCATGTGCATATTTACCATATGCCAAGACCACACAAGGATGCCATAGGCTGAAAGACTAGGCCATAGGCCAAGGCAATACCATGCCTAAATAATCCTACAAAACATCCATACATATGACACACATATATATATATATATCACACAATCTAATAGAGAATACATATATATCTATTTGTATAAGCTAATAGGAATCACACATTGATATGGATATTCAAAATAACTTAGAATATATACCTATAGGCTAACATATGAATACATACAACACTATATGATATCACACATATATACATGTGTATAGAGAGGGGGACACAAGTACATGTGTCCAAGTGTATGTGTGTCATAAACATGAGTGTCAAGAAAGAAGGTGTGTGTGTGAATGTGAGCATGAACAGTGAATGGTGTGAGAGAGGATGAGAGTGTGTGTGAAACTTGGCAATTTACAAGGTGTGGATAAAATATATGTGTGACAACAGTGAAGAAACAGTGGGTGTTAGTGTATAACTGTGAGGGTGTTAACATGGCTGCTATGGTGGGGTGTTTGGGGCTAATATGTGCTGGCTTCACAGGTTGGTATATGTAAGACATGGGGGACTGGTTGTGTACAGCCCAAGGTGATTTGGGACTGTCACTTAGCTGGGTTTAGGGGGCCTGAAATGGCATAGTTAAAGACAGGTTTTGAAGGTTGGAAAGATGGTAGAGTGGACTGATATTGGCTGTCATTGGACAGGTAATAGGCTGTGGTGGTCATGCCATTGATGACAGGATATGAAATATGCAGGAAATGGTTGTGTAAGGGAGTATCTATTCTCAGGTTTTCTAGTTCCAGGAACTAAGAAAACCTGAGATCAACAAGGTTCAGTTTTTCAGGTTTAAACAAGTGGAAATCTCAGGAATTACAATATAGGAAATCTCAGAATTTCAACATATATATATATACTCAGGAATTAACACATTTTCAGGTTAAAGAACTAAATCTCAGATTATGGCAGTTAAGAACAAAATCCCCATCAATTCCTATTAGTTCTTATTTAAGCCAAGGTCCAACATCAATGCAATAGGTGCCAACTCATTTCTCAGGTTGTGCAGGAAAACTGAAAACAACATGGGAAGGCAATAATCAGGGTATCATAACAATTAAGAAAAGGGAATGGAAACTAGTTAGGGTATTGAACTAAGGAGAGAATCTCAGTTTTTCAAATTTGAACTATCTCAGGCATCAGGTAGTATGTTAAGGGGTTTCTCAGGTTTTAACATTACAACTTGGCAGTTAGTTATAAAAGAATAGGATTGACAGGGAAATAAAGAATTATTAACACCTAAGACTCATTCAATATCCAAAATCATACTACACACATAAACTTTAACATGATAACTAGCTATTTAGCAATTAAACTCTAACTAACAATGTTAGTAATCATTAGGAAAACTGGAAAAAGAAGAACAGTGTTCACTAATACATGAAGTATCAGTTGATTGGAAAATTTTCCCCAATCCACACTAAATTCACAACCAAATGGTGAAACTGAGGTAGGTAATCAATGTACCATATAGGCACGTGTCACAACACCAAAATGGTGTCCAAAATCAGGACACAACGTGTCCAAACAATATAAATCCAAAACAGGTCACACAGACACGCACAGTCAGTCAGTGATGTGCACGAGTGTAGTGCTCGTCTCGTAGGCCAAACTAGATCTCGTGATCACCACCTAGATTCGCCTAGGACCCAGCTACCTACGTGTCACCCTGAATTTGGTCGAAACGTCTCGTGTCGTGACTGAAATGAGCGTGTCCGAGCCCCTAATTTCACGTGCATAGTGCTGTGGAATCCCCTTGCGGGGTCAAGTGTGTCCGACACGGCACGAGATCGTCTCCAACTTGGAGGATCTTATGTCAGTCATTGCCCCTTGGCCCACGCCAAGTGGCATGACCCGAGTCGCCGTGTCCAACGAGTACGACCCCTCGAGTAGCAAGGGACTGAACAGGAACATGCCAGTGTGTGAACAGCCGTGTCCAACCCAAAAAGCACCCGACACAGACACAAAACAACCAAACATCCTTCACAAACATTCATACACTCACCTAGATCTACAAACCTATGTAATTAGTTCTACAAAAATCGAAGATTGAATCCTCTGTGGCATTTCTACAAACACCTAGGCCACAACCTTGATACGTGTCCAAATGGACACAAAACTCATGAAACCCGACACAACACCAATGCATACACTTCGGGGACCCCTAGGGCTTCCTAATGATGAAGACAAAATGAAATTTCATTAAGGAATGAGGAAGTTACCTATACTTGAAATTTCAAGAAAAACCCCTTCTCTAGAGCTTTTCTCCTTGATGTCCCAATCCAACAAATCCACAACAAACTGAGATGAAACTTCAATGACAGCAAGAATAGAGGTATTAGAACCTATTGGAAGAGATTAGAATGAAAAGGAAGAGAAATGGAGTTCTAGGGATTAATTAAAATAGGAAACAAACCTTTCCTCAAGCTTGAGCTTTCCTAAGAAGAGGCAACCCTAAAAACTAGGAGAATATTTATAGGGTGTTGTTCCCAAGGATGATATGGTGGCTGGCCACTTAGTCTAGGGCTTAGGTTTTAGGAATTTGTCTTGGGCTTTGGGCCTAGTCATTAAACAAATGACTTAAAAATCACAAGTCATGACTTGTGGTCAAATCTTTCTATTCAAAACTCAATATCCTTAATTGTTTTTACTAACTAGAGTATGGTTGACCTAACTTAACCTAGGATCTCATATCTAGTCAAGTCTAACTTAACTAGGGTTAGGTCACAAAGTCAAAGCTAGTCAAAGTCAACCTAGTCAACCTTCAATCAAACAATTCCAAAATAAATTCTAAAAATTCTCAAAAATTCCAATAAATCCTAAAATGACCAAAGTATCCTCTAGGCTAAAATGTACTAATCAAACATCCTTATCACATGACTAGGCTCTAGGTCAACAATCTCTAAGGCTACACTAGTCAATGCACCAAAATATAAGTCATGATTTAAAATGGTTTAAAAATGATTAAAAATTACCAAAAATCATTTTATTAAATAAATATCATAATTAAATAAATTAAAATACAAAATTTCAAAATTACCCTTATTTTAGAAAACTGGGTGTTACAAGTCTACCCACCTTAGAAGAATTTCGTCCTCGAAATTAAAATGGTAGTAGTCCTTCTAGGCCAAACACCCCACAATCAGAGTCTCAATCATACCGTCAGATAATCATATGCGTCTGTCCAAAACCATGATACTCAGAATCTCTGTCATGCCAGTGAGCAAGGCTACGATAATCACAGAGTCCTCAACTATGGTACATACCTCTAGAATTGTGGTATTTAAAATTTTTGCATTGCCGCGCGCTTGGCAACGAAAACCTTAAATTCCCACACCCGAGAAATACGTCCATAGTCCGACTATATGTCCTCACTATGCCTGCTAGCATGACCCTAGAGGATTCTAAAATCTCATAATCGAGGCGACCTAGCCCATACGACTTATCTCAGAAGAAAATTAAATCATAAGAAACTCCAGATCGAACTTATCAATAATGAAGCAGCAGATAGGAATAGATGGAACTGAATTTTCAAGATAGGAATTGCAGAATTGAATCAAGAACGGAACCTGCAACTAGATCTCCAATGGCCTGAGCATCCTCGGCTGTCATGGCGAAAGCTCGTCCTGGCTGGCCTCCCCTGGCCTGCTGCTGATGCTGGACGAACCTCTGCTGCTGAGTCTGCAATGGTGGTCCCCTCTGCTGCCCTGCCGAAGCTCTTGCTCCTGGTGCTACCTGAGCCAATGGTGTCGGGTTCTTGGGACACTCTCTACACTGATGCTCCACTGATCCGTAAAGTAAACACATACCCAGCCTCTTCCTGCAGTCGTCCCACCCATGTCCTTGCTTCTTGCAGAAGTTGCACACAGAGTTCTGCTGCTGCCTGGGTGCCTGCTGATACTGCAACTGTCTCTGTCCCTGATACTGAACAGGCCTCTGCTGCTGTTGCTGGAAATGGGCTATCGGCTGCTGATACTGCTGCTGAAACTCATGCTGAACGTGCGGCCTCTTGGCCGGTCCTCCGCTACTGCTGCCCCCAACTGGGTCTCGCCCCCTCTTGAGCCTAAGCTCAAGATCATCCTCCGCCAACAAGGCTCCCGTCAGAATCTCCTCGAATGTGGCATCCCTGTTGCCCTTAGTCAAGGACTTGACTTCCTTGATCAGACCCTTCCGAAACCTCTGGGCCTTCGCCGTCTCGCTCAACCCCTCAACAAACCTGCCAAGACGGCCAAACTCTCCCGTATACTCCTCTACTGAGAGGCTCCCCTGGACCAAGCTCTCAAACTGCGTCTCCAAGGCTCTGACTGCTGAATCTGGGAAGAACTTCTTCTTGAAGAAGCCCCTGAACTGCTCCCAAGGCTGCCCTGGTACCCCCACCCTGGGGTCCGACTGATACCAGGTGCGAGCAAGATCTCGCATCCGGCTAGCTGCTGCCTCGATCTGAAGGTCTGCAGGAATCCTGGCCAAGCGAAAGATCTCCTCCATATGCTCGATCCACTCGTCGGCATACAGGATCCCCTCTGTCCCCATGAAGTCTCTAGGGCTCATCTTCTGAAACTGCTCGATCCTTGGTGTCTTCGGCTGCTGAACCACTGGTCGAGCTGCGGTTGTCGTGACGGCCAACTCCATGCCTCTGTCCTGCCGAGCCTGCTGTCGGTCCATGAACTGCTGGAAATACGCGAATATCTGAGCTGCGTCCACATATCCTGGAGGCGGTGGCGGCTGGAAAGGATCCTCTGGAATGACTGGGTCTTGCCTCCGAACTGGTGACGGCATACCCTCAGCTACTGCTGCTTGCTGAAGTCCCAATATGAGCAGAGGTGGCAGGAGCTGTAGCCTCTCGACCCTGCTGAACTGGCTGAAAGGTAGCAGTCCCCTCTACAGTATCCCCATGAATGGTACGCTGTAATCGCGTCTCCACCATCCTGAAGACAGATCAAACAAACAATTGCTGAGAATGAGTCGAAATAGCAAGGGAGGACAGTTATATTCAAGGAGAACAATATCAGCAAGAACTGAGATGGCATGAATTTGATATGAGTTTTTCCTAGTATGATTGAGTACCTTTTTAAAAATATCCTAATCCTACTGCAGGCTGTAGTGATACTCTAGTTCGAATACCACTACATAAACTCGGACCTGCATGGGCCACCACTAAAAATGTGTCACGACCCGCACCCACTGTGAGGATACGAGAACGTAACAACGCCCAGCCTACGCCACAGAGTCGGCGGTAGAACGCTGTCCTAAGTCAATCATCTAACATATAAAGGTACCTGTACAGTATATACACTCCGAATGGAGGTGACATAACAATATACAGTCTCAATCACATCTAAGACAGAATGATGAAAATAAAAGATAGATAGATACTGGAATAAAAGATCCACAGGATACAATCAGAGAGAAAGAGTCTAAGTGTCTACTGCCATACAAACTGAACATCCAACTCAATACAAGTCTCTAAAACTGAAATGAAAGAATATACAATCAGATCTCAGAAGACAGAAATAGTAAAACCTAGACTAGGGAGCCTCAGTCTCTAAGCTAGTGGATCAGGCTGGAAATCTGGGTCACACATGTCATCTACAGCTGTCCCATAGTAGGTGTCTATGCAGGCCTCATCCTCATCCTCTGTAAAATTTTCAACAGGTCCAGTCAGGACGGGAGCGAGCACAAAACATCTCACGCAGTTCATATCGAGTTAGAAAATATAAAGCATGCAATAGAGTAAAGTACATGAAACGCTGAAAGAAGAAGATATATGAAAACAGTAGAGATTTGATAACAGAAAATATCTAAATACGATAAGTAAGAACTGTAAGGAACATGTGATTTTAGAGTACAATCTGGTTATGTAAACGGGCTAGGAAAATACAATGGTAACTCCGTTGTACGTGGGTATACAATAGACATATACAATAGTTATACAATGTTGTACAATAGGATTTGAGTACATAACCAATTCTACTCTCCCTCCCCAATCAATACACAAGGATCTACTCCAGTTATGTTATCTTATACAATAGTGTACAATGTTATACAATGGATGTACAATGTTATACAATAGTGTACAATGGTCTATTCCTGGGCTCATGTGATAATGAGGAGTACAATATGCACAATGAGTATACAAGGATATGGGTATTCAATAAATATAATATGGAAGTGAAACGCACATCACAATATGTATCTAGTGAATACAAGGGGATAACATCCCAAAAGGAGATCCATATAGTACCAATCTGTGATACAGTCGTGTCAGCATCAAGTACAGTAATCTAGAGCAAGAATGTAAATCCATACAAGTATGAAACGGTCAGAGAATGTACTCGCCTGATATCCTGAGTGTCTGAAGAGAATATACTGTCCGAGGAGTGGTGTCTGTCTCCTATAGAACAGCACAAGTCACAACAAGTCTAAAAATGGTAAACTGAAGTTCTACTATGCATTCTACATGAATCTAGGTCAATCTAGGCTAAAGTCAACTCTTGGTCAACTCTGGTCAACCCTAGAAGTCAAACTAGGTCAAACTAGGTCTAACCAAGTCTAAACTAGTCTACCCTAGCAAGTATACACCATACAAGTCTATATGACCACTCATGTGCATATTTACCATATGCCAAGACCACACAAGGATGCCATAGGCTGAAAGACTAGGCCAAAGGCCAAGGCAATACCATGCCTAAATAATCCTACAAAACATCCATACATATGACACACATATATATATATATATATCACACAATCTAATAGAGAATACATATATATCTATTTGTATAAGCTAATAGGAATCACACATTGATATGGATATTCAAAATAACTTAGAATATATACCTATAGGCTAACATATGAATACATACAACACTATATGATATCACACATATATACATGTATATAGAGAGGGGGACACAAGTACATGTGTCCAAGTGTATGTGTGTCATAAACATGAGTGTCAAGAAAGAAGAGGTGTGTGTGAATGTGAGCATGAACAGTGAATGGTGTGAGAGAGGATGAGAGTGTGTGTGAAACTTGGCAATTTACAAGGTGTGGATAAAATATATGTGTGACAACAGTAAAGAAACAGTGGGTGTTAGTGTATAACTGTGAGGGTGTTAACATGGCTGCTATGGTAGGGTGTTTGGGGCTAATATGTGCTGGCTTCACAGGTTGGTATATGCAGGACATGGGGGACTGGTTTGTGTACAGCCCAAGGTGATTTGGGACTGTCACTTAGCTGGGTTTAGGGGGCCTAAAATGGCATAGTTAAAGATAGGTTTTGAAGGTTGGAAAGATGGTAGAGTGGACTGATATTGGCTGTCATTGGACAGGTAATAGGCTGTGGTGGTCATGCCATTGATGACAGGATATGAAATATGCAGGAAATGGTTGTGTAAGGGAGTGTCTATTCTCAGGTTTTCTAGTTCCAGGAACTAAGAAAACCTGAGATCAACAAGGTTCAGTTTTCAGGTTTAAACAGGTGGAAATCTCAGGAATTACAATATAGGAAATCTCAGAATTTCAACATATATATATACTCAGGAATTAACACATTTTAGGTTAAAGAACTAAATCTCATATTATGGCAGTTAAGAACAAAATCCCCATCAATTCCTATTAGTTGTTATTTAAGCCAAGGTCCAACATCAATGCAATAGGTGCCAACTCATTTCTCAGGTTGTGCAGGAAAACTGAGAACAACATGGAAAGGCAATAATCAGGGTATCATAACAATTAAGAAAAGGGAATGGAAACTAGTTAGGGTATTGAACTAAGGAGAGAATCTCAGTTTTCAGATTTGAACCATCTCAGGCATCAGGTAGTATGTTAAGGGGTTTCTCAGGTTTTAACATTACAACTTGGCAGTTAGTTATAAAAGAATAGGATTGACAGGGAAATAAAGAATTATTAACACCTAAGACTCATTCAATATCCAAAATCATACTACACACATAAACTTTAACATGATAACTAGCTATTTAGCAATTAAACTCTAACTAACAATGTTAGTAATCATTAGGAAAACTGGAAAAAGAAGAACAGTGTTCACTAATACATGAAGTATCAGTTGATTGGAAAATTTTCCCCAATCCATACTAAATTCACAACCAAATGGTAAAACTTAGGTAGGTAATCAATGTACCATATAGGCACGTGTCACAACACCAAAATGGTGTCCAAAATCAGGACACAACGTGTCCAAACAATATAAATCCAAAACAGGTCACACAGACACACACAGTCAGTCAGTGATGTGCACGAGTGTAGTGCTCGTGTCGTAGGCCAAACTAGATCTCCTGATCACCACCCTAGATTCGCCTAGGACCCAGCTACCTACGTGTCACCCTGAATTTGGTCGAAACGTGTCGTGTCGTGACTGAAATGAGCGTGTCCGAGCCCCTAATTTCACGTGCACAGTGCTGTGGAATCCCCTTGCGGGATCAAGTGTGTCCGACACGGCACGAGATCGTCTCCAACTTGGAGGATCTCATGTCAGTCATTGCCCCTTGGCCCACGCCAAGGCGCATGACCCAAGTCGCCGTGTCCAACGAGTACGACCCCTCGAGTAGCAGGGGACTGAACAGGAACATGCCAGTGTGTGAACAGCCGTGTCCAACCGAAAAAGCACCCGACACAGACACAAAACAACCAAACATCCTTCACAAACATTCATACACTCACCTAGATCTACAAACCTATGTAATTAGTTCTACAAAAATTGAAGATTGAATCCTCTGTGGCATTTCTATAAACACCTAGGCCACAACCTTGATACGTGTCCAAATGGACACGAAACTCATGAAACCCGACACAACACCAATGCATACACTTAGGGGACCCCTAGGGCTTCCTAATGATGAAGACAAAACGAAATTTTATTAAGGAATGAGGAAGTTACCTATACTTGAAATTTCAAGAAAAACCCCTTCTCTAGAGCTTTTCTCCTTGATGTCCCAATCCAACAAATCCACAACAAACTGAGATGAAACTTCAATGACAGCAAGAATAGAGGTATTAGAACCTATTGGAAGAGATTAGAATGAAAAGGAAGAGAAATGGAGTTCTAGGGATTAATTAAAATAGGAAACAAACCTTTCCTCAAGCTTGAGCTTTCCTAAGAAGAGGCAACCCTAAAAACTAGGAGAATATTTATAGGGTGTTGTTCCCAAGGATGATATGGTGGCTGGCCACTTAGTCTAGGGCTTAGGTTTTAGGAATTTGTCTTGGGCTTTGGGCCTAGTCATTAAACAAATGACTTAAAAATCACAAGTCATGACTTGTGGTCAAATCTTTCTATTCAAAACTCAATATCCTTAATTGTTTTTACTAACTAGAGTATGGTTGACCTAACTTAACCTAGGATCTCATATCTAGTCAAGTCTAACTTAACTAGGGTTAGGTCACAAAGTCAAAGCTAGTCAAAGTCAACCTAGTCAACCTTCAATCAAACAATTCCAAAATAAATTCTAAAAATTCTCAAAAATTCCAATAAATCCTAAAATGACCAAAATATCCTCTAGGCTAAAATGTACTAATCAAATATCCTAATCACATGACTAGGCTCTAGGTCAACAGTCTCTAAGGCTACACTAGTCAATGCACCAAAATATAAGTCACAATTTAAAATGGTTTAAAAATGATTAAAAATTACCAAAAATCATTTTATTAAATAAATATCATAATTAAATAAATTAAAATACAAAATTTCAAATTACTCTCATTTTAGAAAACTGGGTGTTACAAATGCTGACTTAGTAAACATCAAGATCACTACAAGAAAAATGACTTTTTGTGACAGTTTTTCCCCATCACCAAAGGGTTTAGTTGACGGTTTTATCATTTCGATTTTCGTAATTGAGGGTAAAATAGTCATTTTTTATATTCTATTATTTTTATGAATATTTATTTATTAATATTGTTATTTGGGGATTAGTTTAGTCTGGTTTGAATTTCGTCTAGTTTCGACTTGTGTTAGTAGTCCGGGTAGCTTAGACTCTAGTCGAGACCCAAGATTAGTTAGGCATGGCCCAAAAACCCCACTAATTAGTCTAGTGTAATTAAGCTAATCCCACATGACTAGATAGGTTCATTTAGAGATTAGACTTGACCCTTTTGATCCCAAACCATCACATATACCTAATTAACCAAAGGGAGACTAGTTGAGGGCAAGGTGGACTTTTCTCTATTAGGGTTAGAGGTGGCCGGCCATATATGGTTGGAATCACCCCTCTTTTATTTCATTAGTTGCCTCTTTTTCCCCAAATTAGTTCTTCCCCAAACTTGAAAGATTCCCTCTTGATTTTGATCCCAAAAATCCCTCCATTCTTTCTCCATTCCTCTCAATCCACCAAGAAGGAGTTGCAACCTAGGAGTGGGAGCAAGGAAGGGTGTCCAATTTTGAGGAGTTTCCGTGTCGAAACCGTGTCCTTTTGAGTGTATCATTGGGATCCAACTTCCAATAGGTATAAACCTCTCTTTAATCCATGTTTCCTTGCATTTTAGCTAGATTTGAATCCATAGGAACCGCCCCCATGCATGAACCACCATTAGGATTCATTTTGAGGCTCTCTTGAGTCCTCTTTAGGATTTAGGGGTAAGTTTGGTGTCCCTCATGGAGAGATTCCAAAGGAAGCACCCCATGTGTTATTTTTATGCTCAATAGGCTTATTTTCTTTTAATTTTAGATTTATAATTGTTACATAGTAGATTGGCCATGGTTAGGATGTTTAGACTTGTTATCATTTGTATACCTATGGTTGAATCTACGTATTTTAGCCTACAAGCCTATTTTTAGGTGAAGATATCCAATTTACATGTATATTGTATATTGGACTATTTTGGGGGTTTTTGGTTATGATATATATATATATATATATATATATATATATATATATATATATATATATATATATATATATATATATATATATATATATATATATATATATATATATATATATATGTTATGTGTTTGTGTTTAGAGAAGAGGGGGTGATGGATGTGTGGTAATTAGTGTATGTATGTGCTTGTGTGATAGTTTGAGAGGGATTTGATGAGATGTTTAAGTGTTTTATGTATGTGTGTTGATTAGATGATAGATGAGAGTGTTGTGGGTTTTAGGTAGAGGATTGTATATGTGAGGGGGGTTTGGGGATGCATTTCACAGCAACCTTGACTGCACTGTGCCACAGCAGGGCTGCAACACAGCAGTCGTTTAGTTGCAGTTTGCAGGCACAACAGCTGCAGCAACTTGGAGAGCAGTGGCAGCAGCATTGCTGCAGTTAACAGCAGCCTTAGCATAAACAAATTGCTGCACTATACTGCAGGCAGCAGCAGCCAAGGAGGGCTGTACCAGGCAGCCCTATTTCCCCTTTGTGTGTGCCTATGTGTATATGTGTCAAGTTTGTATTAGCTAGATATATATGTAAGTTATGTTAGAGTTTGATATGTTAGTGAGTGTAATGTTAGATAGCAAGTTAGCCATTGTTAGATATTAGAATACTTAGATGTTAGCTTAGAGATATAAGTTAGATAGGTTATGGGTTAAGGTATCCTTGTATCTTAGGATACTAGATATTGTATCTTAGGATTTGACTTTTCCTTATCACAAGGCAAGATAAATGAGGTTTATCTTAGTATAAGGTAAGGTATTGGGTTACCTTCAAGGTAAGAGTATACCTAGAATGCTAAGGGTAGATATCGAAGGTATTGTCTAGCTAGTAGCTTAGGGTAGATGCTAGATATCTAGGATGGGTATCTTTGGTAGTTAAGGTATATATTTACCTAAGTTAAGGTATTAAATTCCAACCAAGGTATTGGTATTGGGATACCAATATGACCAAGATATATGGTATCTTGGCAGGTAAAGGTTAGGAAGAGGATACCTAGACTAGAGTTGACCTTGTTTGACCATAATTGACTATTTTGACTCAAAGTTAACCAAAAGTCAACATTGGACCTAGATTGGACTAGGAGTTGACCAACGTTGACCAAAAGTCAACTATGAGTCAACTATTAGTCTAGTTTGACCTAGATTGGACTAGAAGTTGACCATTTAATTAAAAGTTAACTATAAGTCAACCTTTGACCTAGTTTGACTTTGTATGACCTAGTTTGACCTAGTGTGACTTAGTTTGACTGAGTTTGACCTAGATTGCATAGCATACACTATAATATCATGCCATACACTGTCAAACCCTAATTAACTCATGATATCTCATCTTTAGTTTTGTGACATCACTCTGAGCATCGATTCTCATTGACAGCTCAGTACCGCAGGCGAGTACATTCTCTAATAGTTTTTATTGTTTTGATATTTGTAATATCCGATTCAGTTGTAGTGTTTTACTTGATTTCCGACACGATGGTATACGGACTAGTATACGTCGGATCCTGTCATGAGATGTTATTCATGGACTTTCCTGGTATATGGGTGCATTGTTCGATCTTGTTTCATGTACTTGTATAGACACCGATTTGGGAGTGGGCTAGCCCCCTGTTTTTGAATCCCGTATCATGATGTGTCATGTCCGGATCCATTTTACTACTCGGGGATGGGGAGTTATTAGTGGTTATATGATCAATACCCCTCATGTATTCTCTTGTTCACTTGTTCATAGCTCCACCCTTACTACACGTAGGGTGTAGCCTGACCTGATACTACTTGTTCATAGCTTTCCATTGTGGCCGGCCTGATCCTGTTTTCGTGTATTTTCTATTCATAGTCGGTCAAATGGAACACTCTGATCCTGACCCAAGCCAATCACATAATGCTCTAATATCTTAAGGCACTGTTTATGTTTACATTATACATCAGATGTTCCTGTACTTTTCTACATTTCAGTATTTTATACCTTGACATGATATCGAGTTTTACATATCTTATTTATATTTCAGTCTTAATATTTCATCTTGTATTCCATTATAATTGTCTCTTATAGAATTTGTCAATTTACATGGAATTACTGTTAGCGTTTGTACTTGCTCATATCCTGACAGGATAACCCCGTTGATGTTTACAGATGATATAGATGTTGACTGCTTGACCTTTTGTGAGTTTGGCATAGACGGTGAGTATGACATGGATATCCCTGTGGAGCCGGTGTCCATTGAGGACGCACCGTCTGCTTAGACTAGTTAGCTTTGGCTAGACTGCGTTCCAGCTAGTATTTTGAGACTTGCAGTATATTCTATATTTTGGGATATGTGTTATGTCTTGAGCTCTGAATTTGTGTGGTGACTTGCATCTATGTCCAGTTTATCTTTCCATTCTATCTTATCATGTTTTATGCTATCTTCCTTAGATGTCATGTGATTGAGTTATGACTTTATACCTTCGTGCGGAGATGACAGGTTTATATATTGTGTCTAGGTTGTATATTGTAGTTGAGCTATACAACGTTCTACCGTCAACTCTGTGGCATAGGCTGGACGTACCCACGTGCTCGTGCATGCCCCTATTCAGGGTGCGGCTCGTGACACATTTTTATGGTGGCCCATGCAGGTCTATGTCGCAACTAGTGCGATGTCATAATGGTACTCGACTTAGAGTACTAATTACTAGCCTGTAGTTAGGATATAGGTTCTAGGTTTTGAAAGGAGTTACTCAATCACATTTTAGAAAAAAATTTGATCTTTCGATTATCATGACAACTCTTCTTGCATTTCGAATTTAATTGTCCTTCTTTGATAATATCTTGTGCCATATTGATCTCTTTTCTCGAATCTGTCTTCAGGATGAAAAAGACTCGAGCTCAGGTCACCGGATCCAGCACAGCACCGGAGAGGTCCGATCCTTGATGACCTATTTCTTCAGTCGAGGGAGTTACAGTCCAGGAGGCTGTCCTTGCTCCCCCTACTGTCCCTACCATCCAGGAGGGAGAGGCAGCAGCACCAGGAGGTCTTCCTCTGCCGGTTCAGAGGCCTAGTATCATCGTTCCAAAGACTCTTCCACCTCCACCTGTACTACCGACGGACGCTATTCAGATGTTTGTGCTCCTCCAGCAGATGATGGAGGTGCATCAAGCACAGGCAGAGGCGTCGCAGCGTTAGGCAGAGGTTCTGAGACAGAGCATGGAGAACGCTCATCAGTTAGCACTGCCAGCAGTTGAGAAGGTGGCTGTGGCTCTGGTTCAGGGCCCTCCCATCCAAGAGCCGTATCAGCAGCAGCCGAGGCCTGGTTCATTGCTTGACTTCAAGAAGATGTACCCTCAAGAGTTCAGGGGAACTGAGGGCATCCTTTATGCCGATGATTGGCTAGAGGTCGTGGAGTGGAGCCTGGAGTTGGCAGAGATTCCAAAGAGGCTGCGGGTATCAGCAGCGGCGAGTTATTTCTTCGACATCGCGTTGACCTGGTACCGCATGGACCCTCGTGTATCTGTTAGAGGGCTGACTTGGGAGAACTTCCGGAGGCTCTTCAAGGAGAAGTTTTTTCCTGATGTAGCTCTTAGCGCGTTGGAGGTCCAGTTTGCAGGACTAGTCCAGGGGAACTCGTTGGTGGACGAGTATGCGACGAAGTTCTTTCGCCTGAGCCATTTTACCCCGAGGATGGTTCATAATATGGAAGAAAAGGCCTGCAAGTTTAGGAGGGGCTTGAACCACGCTGTTCGTTCTCGCACGTCTGGGCGTCGAGAGACGACTTTTGAGTAGATACTGATGGATACACAGATTACGGAAGAGAAGAGGACTTCAGTCTCAGGCCCAAGAGGAGTGGTGATGCTTTGGAAGCTGGTTCTAGTACGGGGCCGATCAAGCATCCTCACACTCAGCAGAGGCCGTTCCAGCAGCAGCCTCAGTTTCAGCAGCATCAGGCACCAGTACGTACACATCAGCAGCAGGGGCAAAGACAGGCCCTTCAGTGTGCCTTCTATGGGAAGCCACGGCACACCTGGGAGGTCTGTAGGATAAGGTTGGGCGTTTACCTGTTCTGTGGAGGGTCCGACCATCAGCTGAAGAATTACCCTGCCAAGGGAGGTCAGGACAGAGGACCACCTACTAGAGCTCCAACTGGACCTACAGTTCAACAGAGGGGTCTGCCAATTCAGATACAACAGCAGCATTTTGTCCAGCATCAAAGGGGAGCACCCTAGGGTAGAGCGTTCATGCTGGCAACTGAGGAGCAGCTGAGCCGGAAGATAGGTTCTGTGGAGCCTTTTTGGCGGGGCAGGAATTACCACATCCATTGATAGCAGGGTTCTTGGATGTTTCCCCTAGGAGTTACCTGGGATGAGGTCAGACAGAGATGTTGAGTTCTCTATAGAATTGGTGCCGACGCTGAGCCTAATTCACAACACGTCTATAGGGTCAACAAAAGTGAGTTGGTAGAGCTGAAGAAGCAAGTCGACTAGCTGCAGGATAAGGGTTTTATCAGATCCTGTTCATCACCTTGGGGCGCACCAGTTCTGTTTGCAACAAAAAAGGATGGTACGGTACGTATGTGTATCGACTATAGAGTGCTCAACAACCTCACTATCAAGAATAAGTTGTCACGACCTGCACCCACCGTGAGGGTACGAGTACGTAACAACGCCCAGCCTACGCCACAGTGTCGACGGTAGAATGTTATTCTAGATCACTATCTAACCAACAACTCATGCAGTATATAATGTACTCGTCATAGTCAACTTCGAATGGAGGATAAGTATAAGATATTGTAACTCAATCACAGTCTAAGCACGATAAGATAACACAGAAGAGATAACTAAAAAATAGAAAGACAACTACTATAATGATAACAAAATCTCAACAATCTCAAATACTACACAAGTCTCCAATCAAATACAACAAGTTCAACATGAAAGATAGATGCAAGTCTACTAACTAAATCCCGATCACTCCTGAGTGTCGGGGTCAAAGGTATCCATCCCGTCTTCGGGTCCATAATATGTAGGGCATGTATCCTCAGCACAAGTATCTGTAATATTTTCAACAGGTCCAGTCAGGACAGGAACGAGTACAACTCATCAAGAAATTTCAAATAAATGACAAAGAACTATAAACAGTTATAGACAGTTATATTGATGAATCATGGCAGTTTTATACAGGTAGTGATGTAGAGAAACAGTTAAGGTATAAGGAAAGTAAAGTAACTAAACAAGAAAAGAAACATAGCAATAAAGACTGTAAAATATAATCTAGCTGAACTAGAATAACATGATATAAGTCCAGACAGTAAAATAAGAGTCAAGGGTAATCCCGATGTGAGTCCAGATAATATAAATTTAATACCAGATGATTCTAGTATAAGACGAGTCCAGTATAAGGTGAGTCCAGTCAGTGATCAAAGATTCCAGGGTGAGTCCAGACTATACTCTAACAGTATATTTTAAAATATCGGGATCGACATGTAAACGGCTGTAGGTAATACGGCACACCGCACACTCGACCAAGTATGGGATGGCTATCATTCCAGTATAATTCCAAGGGAGTGATTCCAGTATTTGGGTATGTTCACATGTTTACTCCAATATTTCCCCGCCTAACAAGTACAAGTGAATCCATATCCGACACAAAATAAATACAAGTCCAGCCAGAACACGAATGATACCATAAGTGATTCCAGGGTGATTCCAGAAATAGAGGCCAGACATGAAATAAATGAGTGTCGTATAAAATGGATCCAGTAATATCTAATCGTATTTGTAACAGAGAATCAATAGAACTAACTAGAACTGAAGTACAGTAACTGACAAGTAAATAAGAGAACTATCAGAGAATGTACTCGCCTGACACTCTAAAAAGAGTAGTATAATATCAGATGCCTGCACCAGAGTCACAATACCCTAAACAGAAGAATGTGGGTTATAACATGTCCAGAATGATAAATTATAACATACAATGCAATCTACATGATTTCTAGGTCAAACTAGGCTAAAGTTAATCCTTGGTCAACTCTAGTCAACTACACTAGTCAAACTAGGTCAACTAGGTCAAGCCTAACCCAAACAAGTCTTACTAAGCCTAACCAGCCTATTCTAGCAAGCACACATCAAAACTAGGCTATACAAGCCAACAACACACATTGACTGGGCATTCATGCCATACACATAGGCCATGTACCATATACATAGCCTATAGGCCATAAGGGCTATCACATATTCCCACACATTATATATACACTAATTTAATATAATTATCATACACATAATATGTATACATACCACATTATTGTATCTAGCATATAGGAATATATATATATATATATGTATATATATTTTTTTATACATTATTGTATATATATATATACATTATTGTATATATATATATATATATATATATATATATATATATATATATATATATATGTATATATATATATTAATATATATAATATATATATATATAATATATATATATATATATTATATATATATATATATATATATGTATATATATATATATATATATATATATATATATATATATATATATATATATATATAAAATATATATATATATATATAGAGAGAGAGAGAGAGAGAGAGAGTGATATAGGGAGAGGTACATGTGTATTTGTATGGGGGTATATGTGGGTGACACATGTGTGTATTAGATGTGTACATAGCTATATGTCAATGTGTCAAGTGTGTGTTTGAAATCTAAAATCAGTGATGCAATTGTGTCAATATCAATGTAATGTGTACAGGATGTGTGTATGTACATGAAATCAGTAAACAATAAGACAGTGTCAAAAGTATTAGGAACTCAGTTGACAGTTTAGAAGACAGGGGGTACATGTGTTTGTGTGTATGTGTGATAGCACAATGTGTGATTTTCAAATCAGTTAGATTGGTAATGACAACAGAGCATGTTCCCAGGAGTACCAACTCAATGACAGTACCCTCTCTTCATATACACTTGCCTCACATTCCCTTTTATAACACACCCACATTAGCCACACTAACATGTATCTAACCCTATACATCCAACTCTCACTCACTGTCTAATTCTCCCACACATGGCCACACACTCAACTCACTGTACACACTAGGCACTGGCCTTTGGCCTAGCCCAACACACCCTTGCACTCAAGATTGAGGTACTCCCTCCTCCTAAACTTTTGTTAACTATTCCTCTTTAAATACCCTGCTGCCCAGGCTTAAGGCCTTTGCCACTGACCTCACACACACACACAGAGGTAAGGACCTCTATCTACATAACTCATTTATTGTCTCATAACTTATCCCCTTTTACTCATTTGTTACCTACACCATTAGGCAAAAGTACTGAGATAAAGGCAACAAGAACTGAACATGAAATGAATACTAAGGTTGCACATGGCTAAACTTCCCATTCTTCCCACTTATACTGTTAAAGAAGAACTATAGGATTAATCACATTAGATATTATACAGGAAAAGGAAACTGGTATGTTATTAGCCCCTCACTCAAAACTGATATACTCAAATACAAGACACCAACTAAAGAAATGGAGTGAACTAATAATATTCCACATATATCTAATACAAGATTCTCAAACATCTAAGTTCAACTATGCACCCACAAGGCAATACCAAACATGGACTGTCACTCTATAGTAGAGAACAGAACAGCAAGTATAGAGGGTTACTGTGGTGTCAAGTAATATGAAGAGTGTGTCTAGTGTCATGGTGTGTCCAGCATGGTGAGTAAACCGTAGGGTGTGTGTGTGGTGTTCTCAGGAATTTGGCAAATAACAGTTCATAAAATCAGTCCAAACATTCAAAATCTATTTCAAAATCCCAAAACCTAACACCTATCATTAACCAATATTAATGTAACCTAATACACATGTAGATGAGTTAATCTGGTAATTAAATCATTAATCAAACAATTAAAATAAGAAATTAACTCAGAAATTAGAAATCAGTAAACATGTATCAGTAAAAATACATAGAAACCCAAATCAACATAGGAAAACCCAATAATTTATCTAATTGGTTGTGCCAACACATGGTACACATGTGTACGTGTCATAGGGATGCATTTGTGTCCAGAAAGTAGGACACGAGGTGTCCAAGTCATGCCAACACGTGTATCACTATTCTGTGTACATGACTGTCTCGTGCAGCGAGGACACAGTCTCGTGCACACGACACGTGACACGGCAAGCCATGTGCACGTGTCTTTAGGTTCACCAGGACTAGGGCTAGGGTTTCATCACCCTACACCGTGTCGGGGTCGTGTTGTGTCAGAGTTCTAAAGCCGTGTCAGTGGGGTAAATTTGCGCGTGTACAGCCCGAGCGCGCGGCCAGTGCGACCAGTGCGAGGAGGAGAACTCCTACACGCAACCATTTGGGCTTAAATTTTAGGAGAGCCATGTCAGTCAATGCCCTGACATCCTCCCAAAATTTGGCGTGTAATCGTGTTCGATACAGAGATATGTCGAGCCCGTACAGCAGGATAGTGCATGTGTCCTCGTGCGTGCGTGTGTGTCCCATTTTGGACACAAAAAGTGTCCAAAAATATGCTCAATAGGATATGATTATAATATACATGTATAAAACAACATTCCAATTCAATCACTTTTTAAAATTAACAAAATAAATCCTATTGAGGCATTCTAACAAACACCTACACTTACAAATAGACACGTGCCCGATACGGACACCAAACGGACACAAAATTAACCCAAACTTCAGGGACAACTAGTGGACTCCTAGATCTAGCCCTAAATGCAAAGAAAACAGATTATTAGATCAATTTGTGAAGTTTTACCTATAGGTGCAAAAAGTAAGAAAAGCTTCAAATGGGGGGTTCCTCCTTGCAAGCCAAATGCTCTCAAATTGCACAAAAACTGAGATTACTCCCCAAAATTAGCAAGTAGAGATTGATTAGAATCATATGCAAGAGATTTGGGTCAAAAAGGATTAAAAATGGATTTTCTATGAATTTTGAAAGATGGGATTTACCTTTCTTTCTAAAACTTGGTTGAGCACACAAAAGAGGCAAGAACAAGGAGAGGGGCATTAAATAGGAGTAGAAATCCTATTATGGCTGGCACTTTGGGTTTGGTTAGGGTTAGGGCTTCAAGTTATTGGCCTATGGGCTTAAGTCATAAGTCATAAAGTGATTAAATCACAAGTCCTGAGTTAAAATCATAAGTCATGAAATGACTTCACTTAATCTTAATCCTCATATTTAAAACTAGTTTCTAATGACTAAAATAGGTTAACTTAAGTTAGACTATGGTCACCATAGCTAGGGTTAGCTTCTAGGCTAGTCTACAAGTCTCAATGAGTCAAAATCCAAACTAGGAATCACCAATTCAATAAATTCAAATAAATTCAAATTCACTAAATGACAAAATACCCTCAAGCTAAAATGATAATTAAATCATCCTAATGACATGGTTAGGCTCTAGGTCATACAGTCTCTAGGGTTTCACTAGCAGCACATTAAAATCATAAGTCATGACTTAAAATAGTTTTTAATTAGTTTAAAAATGATTAAAAATCACCAAAAATTATAATGTGAAATAATATCAATAAATAATAATTATTTTCAAAAGTTCAAAATTATTCACATTTGGAAAATTGGGTGTTACATAAGTACCCGTTGTCGAGGATTGACGACTTGTTCGATCAGTTGAGCGGCACGAAAGTATTTTCGAAGATAGACTTGAGGTTCGGTTATCATCAGCTAAAGATAAAGCAGAAAGACATTCCGAAGATAACTTTTCAAACTTGGTACGGCCAGTACAAGTTCACTGTTATGCTATTTGGGTTGACCAACCCTCCAGCAGTGTTCATGAACTTAATGAACAAGGTAATCCATCAGTACCTTGACAAGTTCATGGTGGTCTTCATAGATGACATCTTGGTATACTCGAAGACACCGGAGGAGCATGAGGAGCATCTATGGATTATGGTAGAGACTCTAAAAAGGGAGAAACTCTGTGGGAAGCTTTCAAAGTGCAAGTTTTTCCTGGGGCAGGTAGAGTTCTTGGGTCATGTTGTGACCGAGCATGGGATCTCAGTGGACCCGAAGAAGATTTCAGTAGTGGAGTCTTGGTCCACACCCAATTCAGTTGCCAAGATTCGAAGCTTTCTGGGTCTAGCAGGCTATTATCGGAAGTTCGTCCAGGACCTCTTTCGGATTGCAAAGCCGATGACTTGACTTACCAGAAAAGACGTGGAGTTCGTCTGGACTGAGGAGTGTCAGGCTGCCTTCGATGAGCTGAAAAAGAGGTTGACCTCAGCTCCTATCTTGACGTTGCCATCTGGGACTGGTGGCTTCACGATCTACGGTGACGCTTCTGGGAAGGGCTTGGGTTGCGTTCTTCAGCAGCATGGAAAAGTGATTGCCTATGCATCTAGGCAGTTATGTCCTCATGAGAAGAACTACCATACCCATGATCTGGAGTTGGCAGCTATTATCTTTACTTTGAAGTTGTAGAAGCATTACCTGTACGAAGAGCGAGTTGAGATCGTCACGGATCACAAGAGCTTGAAGTACTTGTTCACCCAAAAGGAGTTGAACATGAGGCAGAGTGGTGGCTTGAGTTGATAAAGGACTTCAATATCTCATTGCAATACCATCCAGGGAAGGCCAATGTAGCTATAGATGCCTTGGACAAGTATCCAGTCGCTATGTATTTGACGGCAGATCGTCATCTTTTGGCCGATCTGGATAGTTTGGGCATCGAGGTGATTATTTCGGGCATAAAGATTCAGGTATGGGCTTACAGATTCAGTCTAAGTTGATATACAGAGTCAGATCAGCATAGTATGATGATGTTGTCCTGATGAGCATCAAGGAGCAGGTACGGGCAGGTTTGCTAGACGATTTCTCTATAGCCGAAGATGGGTCATTGAGGTACGGTGTTAGACTGTACGTTCCGAGAGGAGAGCTTCGGGAGGAGGTTCTTCAGAAAGTACATCAATCTCAGTACTCTATGCATCCTGGAGCCAACAAGATGTACAGAGACCTGAGAAAGCACCTATGGTGGTACGACATAAAGCGAGAGGTAGCTCAGTTTATATTTCGCTGCTTGGTGTATCAACAGGTGAAAGTCGAGAGACAGAGGGTGGGTTGCTACAGCCACTACCCATTTCGGAGTAAAAATGGGAGCACATCACTATGGACTTTGTCTGGACTTCTACGATCTCCTGAAGGAAAGACGCGATATTGGTCACCATTGATAGATTGACCAAATCGGCCCACTTCTTGCCTTTCAAAATGGAATTATCTACGGAGAAGCTGGCAGAGATGTATGTACGACAGATAGTCAGATTATACAAAGTTCTGGTGAGCATAGTCTCGGATCAGAATAGTCGCTTTACTTTCCACTTCTGGAGGAGTTTTCAGGCTAGCTTGGGCACTCAGCTCAAGTTCAGTACCGCTTATCACCTTCAGTCAGACGGGCAGTCGGAGAGGACCAGCCAAACTCTTGAGGATATTCTTCGCATGTGTGTGTTATACCTTGAAGGTTATTGGAAAGATCATCTTCACCTGGAAGAGTTTGCATACAACAACAGCTACCAGACCAGTATAGAGATTCACCATTTGAGGCTCTATACGGACAGAGATGTCGTACTCCTTTATCATGGGTCAATATCAGCGAGAGGATGTTGCTTGGCCCAGAGATAGCGGTGGATGCAGTGGAGAAGGTTAGATTGATCAGGGATAGACTTCAGGTGGCACAGGATAGACAGCGGCATTGGGCCGATAGCCACCGAAGATCGTTAGAGTTCAAGGTTAGTTTCAGTTTTATGTTGTACTTGCTTATGATTGTTTGTTTGGTTTTGTGTGCTGAGTTTTGGTTTTATGTCTAGGATGGTGATATGGTATTCCTGAGAATTTCTCGGACACGTGGCACGTTTCGCTTTGGTAGGGATGGGAAGCTAAGTCCATGCTACATCGGGCCTTTCACTATCCTTGAAAGGGTCGGCGTAGTAGCCTATCAACTAGACTTGCCGCCTATGCTCGAGGGAGTGCATAACGTGTTTCATGTGTCATAGCTGAGGGGTACATGGCAGATCCTAGCTATGTATTGGATCATTCAGCGATAGAGGTGGGGCCTACTCTCAACTATCCAGAACAACCTATGGAGATTCTGGATCGACGGGAGAATGTGCTTCGAAACCAGGTTATACCTTTGGTTCGTCTTGCATGGAGGCACCACTCTCCAGGTGAGTCTAACTGGGGAGGGAGAACAACATGCGGGAGCGTTTCCCTTATCTCTTCGAGCCTTGAGGTATATGTTCTTTTGTTTTCTGCTTGTGTTTTTCTGTGTTGGTTTATTTTAATTTCGAGGACAAAATTATTTTAAGGGATAGATTTATCACTTCCAGTTTTCATAATTGAGGATAAAATAGTCATTTTCCATATTCTACTATTTTGTGAATATTTATTTATTAATATTGTTATTTAGGGATTAGTTTAGTGGGATTTGAATTTCGTCTAGTTTCGGCTTGTGTTAGTGGCCCGGGTAGCTTAGACTCTAGTTGGAACCTAAAGATTAGTTAGGCATAGCCCACAAATCCCACTAATTAGTCTAGTATAATTAGGCTAATCCCATATGACTAGATAGGTTCATTTAGATATTAGACTTGACCCTTTTGACCCCAAACCATCACATACGCTTAATTAACCAAATGGAGACTAGTTAAGGGCAAAGTGGACTTTTCCTATTGGGCCCATTAGGGTTAGAGGTGGTCGGCCATCTAGGGTTGGAATCACCCCTCTTTCATTTCATTAGTTGCCTCTTTTTTCCCAAATTAGTTCTTTTCCAAACTTGAGAGCTTCCCTCTTGATTTTGATCTTACAAATCCCTCAATCCTTCCTCCATTCCTCTCAACCTACAAAGAAGGAGTTGCTAGCTAGGAGTGAGAGTAAGGAACAAGAAAGGATGTCTAATTTTGAGGAGTTTTCGTGTCGGAACCGTGTCCTTTTGAGTGTATCATTGGGATCCAAATCCTAATAGGTATAAACCTCTCTAATCCATGTTTCCTTGTATTTTAGCTAGATTTGAATCCATAGGAATCGCCTTCATGCATGAACCACCATTAGGATTCATTTTGAGGCTCTCTTGAGTCTCTTTACGATTTTGGGGTAAGTTTGGTGTCCCCATGGAGAGATTCCAAAGGAGGCACCCCATGTGATTTTTATGCTCAATATGCTTATTTGTCTTTTAATTTCAGATTTATAATTATTAGAGAGTAGATTGGCCATGGTTAGGATGTTTAGACTTGTTATCATTTGTATACCTATGGTTGAATCTATGTATTTTTGCCTACAAACCTATTTTTATGTAACGATATCAAATTTACATGTATATTGTGTATTCGACTGTTTTGGGGGTTTTTGGTTATGAGATTTATATATAGTTATGTGTTTGTGTTTAGTATGTATGTGCTTGTGTGATAGTGAGAGAGGGATTTGATGAGATGTTTAAGTTTTTTATGTAGTGTGTTGATTTGTTGATAAATGAGAGTGTTGTGGGTTGTATGTAGAGGAGTGTATATGTGTAGTAGAGGGGGGTTTGAGGCTACATTTCACAGCAGCCTTGACTGCACTGTGCCACAGCAGGGCAACAACACAGCAGCCATTTAGCTGCAGTTTGGAGGCACAGCAGCAGCAGCAGCTTGGAGAGCAGTCGCAGCAGCATTGCTGCAGTTAATAGTAGCCTTAGCAGCTACAAATTGCTGCACTATACTGCAGGCAGCAGCAGCCAAGAAGGGCTGCACTAGGCAGCCCTCTTTCCCCTTTGTGTGTGTTTATGTGTGGGTGGGTGTGGTGTGTTAGTTGTATTAGCTAGATATATGGTAGTTTATGTTGAGTTTGTTGTTAGTGGTGAAGTTCGATTTGTTAGATAGCAAGTTAGCCTTTGTTAGATATTAGAATACTTTAGATGTTAGCTTAGAGATATAAGTTAGATAGATTATGGTTAAGGTATCCTTGTATCTTAGGATACTAGATATTGTATCTTAGGATTTGACTTTACCTTATCACAAGGCAAGGTAAATGAGGTTTACCTTAGTATAAGATAAGGTATTGGATTACCTTCAAGGTAAGGGTGTACCTAGGATACTAAGGAATATACCTAAGGTATTGTTTAGCTAGTAGCTTAGGATAGATGCTAGATATCTAGGATGGATATCTTTGGTAGTTAAGGTATATATTTACCTAAGTTAAGGTATTTGATTCCAACCAAGGTATATGGTATATTGGTAGGTAAAGGTTAGGAATAGGATACCTAGACTAGAGTTGACCCTGTTTGACCATAGTTGACTATTTTGACTCAAAGTCAACCAAAAGTCAACATTAGACCTAGATTGGACTAGAAGTTGACCAGAGTTGACCAAGTGACCAAAAGTCAACTATGAGTCAACCATTAGCCTCGTTTGATCCAGATTGGACTAGGAGTTGACTAGTTGACCAAAAGTCAACTATAAGTCAACCTTTGACCTAGTTTGACTTTGTGTGACCTAGTGTGACTTAGTTTGACTTAGTTTGACTGAGTTTGACCTAGATTGCACAATATACACTAGAATATCATGCCATATACTGTCTGACCCTAATTAACTCATGATATCTCATCTTTAGGTCTGTGACATCACTCTGAGCATCGATTCTCATTGACAGCTCAGGACTGCATGTGAGTACATTCTCTGATAGTTTTTATTGTCTTGATATCTGCTATATCCGATTCAGTTGTAGTGTTTTACTTGATTTCCGACACGATAGTATACGGACTAGTATACATCGAATCCTGTCATGAGATATTATTCCTGGACTTTCCTGCAATATGGGTGCATTGTTCGATCTTATTTCCTATACTTGTATAGACACCGATTTGGGAGTGGGCTGGCCCCCTGCTTTTGAATCCCGTGTCATGACATGTCATGTTGGGATCCATTATACTACTCGGGGATGGGGAGTTATTAGTGGTTATGTGATCAATACCCCTCCTGTATTCTCTTGTTCACTTGTTCATAGCTCCACCCTCACTACACGTAGGGTGTAGCCTGACCTGATACTACTTATTCATAGCTTTCCATTGTGGCCGGCCTGATCATGTTTTCGTATATTTTCTGTTCATATCCGGTCAAATGGAAAAGCCTGATCCTGACCCAAGCCAATCACATAATGCTCTAATATCTCAAGGTACTGTTTATATTTATATTATACATCAGATATTTCTGTACTGTTCTACATTCCAATATTTTATACCCTGACATGATATCCAATTTTATATATTCTATCTATATTCCAGTATTGATATTTCATCTTGTATTCCATTATAATTATCGCTTATAAAATTTGCCAATTCATATGGAATTGTTAGCATTTGTACTTGCTTATATTATGTCATGATAACCCCGTTGATGTTTACAGATGATATATGCTGACTGCTCGACCTTTTATGGGTTTGACATAGATGGTGTATGATGTGGACATACCTGTGGAGCCGGGTAGAAGCATGGAAAATATGGAGTTCATGCGGATCACAAATTGCCGCATATGAACCTTTGGCCAAACAAGACCGCATAAAGGATAGCCGCATGACAGATTCAATTGCTTATGCGGCCCCCGACAAAACAGCTGCAGTAGAAAGATATGCGGCCAAGAGGAGCAGTTCGTAATAAAGTTGATAAGTCCTGTCAAAACTGACAAAAGTCACAGCTCTGACACTTTGACAAAAAGATAAGATAAGAGACGTCACCAAAAAGCAGTGTTCGTACGCTTTCATGCGGACAGAAGTCGCATGGTCCTTATACGGCTCAAACATATGCGGCCCCAAACTTCATACGGCCAAAGGTGACTGTGACCTAAGCCGCATGAGCTTTATGCGGCCAAAATAGAATCTATGCATGTGGGCTAAGGAAGCTTACGACTTAAGCCGCATGAGTCTCATGCGGCCCCACATGGCCGAAAACTGAGAGACTCGTGCAGCTCAAAATGATTCCTATGACATGACACATGGAAGACTGACCAAGTCCTAACTGCCCAGATTTTCTACAACAAAATCCTAACAGATCGACAGATGGCGGCCAAAAGCGAGTGTTCACATACTAATCGGCCACGTGGCCATAGGCCATCTATGCGGCTCCACATATATACCACTATAAATAGCAGGGTGCTACACACCTGCAAAAGGCTGGCAACCTTCAGAAAAAAAATTTCTTCAAGAGTTCAAGACTGCGTCAGATAGTCCACGGAGTAAGGCAGAGTTGATAGCACTTTCCCGAGCCTCCACCGTTACCCCCAGAATCAAAACTAAACAATTATACTTAGATTGTTTCCTAGGATTTCTTTCTAGGCATTCCTTTGTAAAAGCGAGTTTGTAATCAATTTTAGCATTTCTGTAATACCTATCTTTGATTTTTTATGGCAAACACAATGGCGACTCTGCTCGGGACATCCTTCTCTTCCGATGAGAAGCTTGTGACGCAATCTGACGCATCCAAACTCGGCTCTACGCAGCAAATGCTTGTGGTTCGCTTTGACCAACAAGCCTTCGAAGAATTGCTCTTTGAAGGGAGCGCCAGCCCGTCTCAGAAGCGAGCCAACCCAAAGAAACCTCGCAGGACGTCGGTGCGCAGAACTGTTGCCCCCGACCAAGTTCTCGAAGAAGCTCCTTTAGCAGCCCAAGACGTTGACCAAAGCTCTCATGCGGCTTTGCTTCCGACCGTAGAGGACCCTACTGTCCCCAAAACTAGCAGAGGAAAACAGTAGGATGTTGAGTTTTTGGGGGCACAAGGGAAATCCATGCGGACAAAGAAGAAGCCGCATAAGAGAGATGGGCAGTCTGTCCATGCAGCGGTCAACTCTGGCCGCAGGCAGATAACTCATGCTGCAGCCAACTCTGGCCGCAGGAAGATGGCCCATGCGGCAGCCAACTCTGACCGCAGAAATATGGCCTATGTGATAGCCAGCTCTGGCCGCATGAAGATAGCCCATACGGCACCCAAACCTGGCCTCAGACAGGATGTTTCATGCGGCCCTGTCAGAAGCTCTGTATTCAGTCGCCTGTCATGCGGACCCGAAGCCATACGGCCCATTGAGAATGTGGGATGTATTAATCTGGAATCTTTCTACTATATGCCTTCGGGTGTTAAGTCAAAGAAGTCTAGGACAGTACGGGCCCAACAAGCCCAATCAACTGTCCAAGTTGCTGATTGTCAGCGGGTCCCATTGACTATTATACGGGCTCCTGATGGAAAATTGTACAGAACCACCCTCGTCCAGTCCCCTAAGGCTAACGGACAGGGTGGGTCTTTAAAGTATCCCTCTAACGATCCAGAGCAAGTGCTTTTACTAGCCACGGATCAGGGAGAAAACATAATACCTAAGTACCCGTGCGCTCGGAGTACCCGAGTCCACAAGTTTGGTGCAAAGGTAGATCAGCTTGCTACCGACTTGCGTGAGGTGATTACTCACAAACGCAAGGTGGCATCATTGGCATGCAATGAGTCCTTCTCGGGACGTCGTTGCACCCAAGTCATCACTAATTGCTGCTGCAATAAATTAGAACGACACTCAGTTTTCCAGCGATTGCAGCAACCAGCACCTATACGACAATAACTGAAGAAATAGGTACAAATTTTGGGAGACGAGGAGTTTCTTCTCGCCTCCTATAATTCAATTCAGAAGGTTCACAAGGGAGAAAAGAATACAGGCACTTCCAGCCCAGCGATCTCGGCCAGTATTACAAGGAGACCCTCATCTGGAGGGTTGCCACCAACAACCACAGGGGTGTCTATTTAGGCACTCAATCTAAAAAGAGCTTCCAGCACCTGGGGGTGCACCTTCAGCCTCTTTGAGAGTAGATAAAGCTGGGGGTAGCAGTCCCCTCAGTATATGCGACAACCCGGTGTACCAAGAGCACACACAGGGAGAAAGTGCACCCCTTTCCACCGATGCCCCTTCGGTTGGGGTTGTCTCGATGACGTCCATCCTCGGCACTGAAGGGGCAGGACCTGAATGTCCAGAATAACAGTCAATCGACGTAACCCGAAGGACATGATGATAGAGCAGATAGGCTTCCTCACGGGTTAAGATTCGGCTAATCTTACCAGAGGAGGGGCATGAAGGTCGCGGCTCATCCACAACTGGCATGGTCCCCCCACCCGCAATCCCCGAGTTAAACTCAGTCACGTCCCCTGACCCCGTCACCTTGAAGGGGGATACAGATTGATCTGCGTCCTCTTGAATAGGAACAGGCTCATGGGAGGCCCCGTCATCCTGGGTCACCGTCTCGATATCCTGAAACTCTTCTTCTTCCCCCGACACCTAAAAGAGGAAACGAAGACAATCAGGATTGAAACTCAAAGGAAAGAAGAAAGAAGGGATCGAGAGCACTTTTGTTACCTCTGACGCAGGATTGACTTCTTCTCCACTCTCTTTCGTGGCTGGCGGACGGTGCCTAGTCGCAACCAGCTTCCGGGATCGAGAAACACTGCCTACAGGAGGAACCTGCCTGCTACGTTTCGGGATAGGACCAGGCGCAACAAGGGACTGATCCCTCAGCATCTCATCTGACAAAACATGCAATTGACCCACCTCTGCGCCTACCACTGGAAGGATAGAGTCATCTTCATTATGCTCGTTGCCTTCATCACCTTCAGCAGCGGAATCCAAATCTGGCACTTCGGCTCTAGTCTTTCTTTTCTTGGCCCCTTGAGAGCCTTCCTCCAGACCAGTGCCAGCAATAAAACTGGTACTTGGGTTAAAACCGACCGGGGGCTTGTTCGCCATGACATGATACAGAGCCGCCATATGCAAGATCTCCACCGACTCCTTAATAGCAGGGACCGAGAAAATGGTGCGAGTATGGAACAAATCATAATATTGCCAAGCTCTGATACCATCAAGAAGACTTCCCTCATAACCCAGACAAGAGCTGGGGCTGTCTAAACAAAATTGGCTGTACCCGAACTGCCGGGCAAACCTGCTAGGCAGATACGGCTCCAGAAAAACAGCATTGCGGTACACCAGATGTGAGGGACGGATGTTACGCAACCATAAGAGCATCTGGCTATCCAGAAGTTGAAGAGGCGCAATACCGTCTATATGCACAGTCTCTATGTCCCTGGCAGAAAAGCGAGGGACGGATACGAAAATATGATACTTATCTGCCCTTGCCAAGACCATCCGGCAAACCCGCATGGCCTCACATTCCCAAGGCTCATCACGGTAACGGAAGATAAGGGCGTCATCATCAGTCGCACCGCTCTCAGAGCCCGACCTCATCAAAGATGGATAATGTATCAGCAGCCACCCCATCAAATAATGATAAGGTAACTCAGTTCGTTCAAAATCCTTGGTCACATCGCGGGCAATGACTTTGGATGTGAAGGTACGAAGGCCACGGTGTATGCTACACACCATAGCCGGAAGGAGAGCTAGCCTGATTCGCAAGACCAATTTCACAGCCGGAAGAATGAAGTTACAACTAATTCTCTCAATAGAACCGGTTCCTCCCGAGACTACACAGTTTCGTAGCCAGATCATTAAAAATCCTGCCAGAAGCGCTTTCTCAGACAGCTCTTGAGTATCCTGGTAAAAGTAGTCGAAAGTGTCGGTTTGGCTCCCGAATCTGCCACTAGTAGATGACACCAATTCTTTGACCGCCTCCCGAGACCTAGGGCGACGAGAGGTAACCAGACCTGAGGCATCTGCTGAGAAGAGATAATGTACCCAATCCTTGGTGTAGGGAGCATCCCCTTCCAGGTTATGCTTGCGGGTTATCTGATGGCATGTGTTATAATGACACAATATCTCCTGGTAAAGGGCCGCAAAGCCAGGATATCGTCGTTCCAAATCTTCGAGTTCCTCATTAGTGGGAGTATATGCTTCAAACGCTTCGTCCCCCCAAGGAAGCTTGGAAACCGCATGCATTTCATGGAGCGCAAGTCCCATCTCCCCTACAGGTGTGTAAAAGGTCCCTGTACGACAATTATACATTTCCAGCAGGGACATGAATAGCTTCTTGTTTATGAACAAGCCATGACTGGTACCTCGGATAGCATGGTACAGGCCAATCTCGCATAAAAAAGCCTCATACTTCTGCAGGATCCAGGTAGATAAGTTGATCCATGAGGGAATAGGGTGTATCCAACCAGGAAACGTCAACCGACCAACGGGATAGGAGCCTTTCCGGGCAAGTCGATTTATAAAAGTATCGGCGGCAGAAAACGTGAAGTTAGGACCTGCCACATTCAGGAAAGAACCTGGGACCAACCCTGTCACAGAACAACTGGTATGCACCTTGCCAGCAACCACGGACTTCAGATGGTTATTATAACGGATGTTCCCCACGAACATTCCACTCCTGGTAGGGGTTAGAGTCCCCTCCATCTTCCGGTCCAAAGGGAGCATATTGAACCAAGATAATGGAAAGTGTCGCTCCATCTGAGGGATGCGGATCGCCATCCCGTTAGAAATAAAATTCCAATCCTCCGACACCTCCAGAACATGATCATTCTCCACGGTCAAGGCGTCTCCAAAAAGGAACGCAGGCTTCAAAAACTCTCCTCCAAATTTCTCGGAGTTCATCATAGCATTAAGGAAATGGAAGGGCTGATTCTTGATGGCATTCAATCTGGCCATAGGCTTATCGCTTGGAAACTGATCCGCCACGTGCTGAACAATTTGGTCGTACCTATAGCCGAGAGCAGCTTGAGCGCTACCCACCAAGAGTTCTCCGGCGGCGTTAACCGGCAAATTCACTGAAGAACAGACAAAGAAAAAAATAAGTTAAACAGAGAATAAAAAAAGAGCTGATTGGGTGTTTTCAAACCACATGCGGCTCAAGAAAATATCCATGCCTCCCATGAAGTTCTCAGAAGTCTTATGCGGCTCCAAAAAAGTCCCATGCGGCTCCAGTTCAGAAGACTGCTTATGCGGCTCCGCATAATAAAAGTCTATACCCACCTATGCGGTTTCATTAAGGCGCACATACAGACACAATGATTTTTCTTATGTGGTTCGCAGCTCAGCCGTAGGGCGAACATACGATTTACAAAGGCTCGTGCATAAAGTATGCGACGTAGCCATGGCAGTTGGGGTTTCTTAATTCATACATTGTCCTTACCAGCAATGGGGGATGGACGTCAGGATGAACAGCAGGCACGACAATGGACGGGGCAGCAACCGCACCCAAGGTGGAAGTGGAGGCTGCCTTCTTGCCCTTCACTGCCATGATCTTCTTGGGAGCCATCAATTATCGAAGAAAAGAAAGGCAAGCGGGATAAGAGAAGAAAGAAAATAAAGAAGTCTTCTCTCTCTTCGAACCCCTCCTATTTATAGGAGGAGGGGAGAGGACGGACACGTGGGCCAATGACCGACTCTTGAAGAGCGAAACCGACTCCTTGGGTTTCGTCTCCAAGATTCACCCAAGGCATTAAATCCAAAAAGATTTAATGAACTGACCCTTGAGATTCCCCCTACAAAGACGGCACTGAAGCAACTTGGAGATAAATAAAGACCCGCACACGTGGACTGGACCATCTATGCGGTTAATACACCCCCCTGCGGCTGAAATAGTCATGCGAACAACATATTCATGCGGCTAGAACTCTTATGCGGTCGGGATTGCATATGCGGCCAGCACGGCCATGCTTCTTATTCAAAGTATTTCAATTTTACAAATTGAAAACTTTGAAGGGGGTCCTGTAGAAGCATGGAAAATACTAAAGAAATTGACCCATGCGGCTCAGAAACGCATGCGGCTCAGGGAGTCATGCGGCATAAGGAGCTATGCGGCCGGAGGCATCTCATGCGGCTCAGAAGACACGTGGCGTGACAAGTGCTCCCCTTCGATCCATGCTGCATTAACTGCTTTGACGGCTGACCCCTCTGAAAAGTTGACAGACCTGACACCAAAGCAGGTAATTATGACTCTGTCATGATGACGAATCTCTAGGGAAGAGAAAGAAATCTCTGACACAATCCCCCGAGAACAACAAAATGCCACGTGGCCCTGCCACGTGGGTGTGCTTATGCGGCTCGAAGTGAAGACTTCCCATGCGGTTAGAGTGAAGCTATCCCATGCGGCTCGAATGGAATCATCCCTATGCGGCTCAAGAAGATCATGTCCATGCGGCTCAAGCAGACACACCATTATGCGGTTCATGCGGCTCATCATATGGTTCAGAAGCCTGAAGGAGGGGGCCACTGCCCAGACAGTCCTGACACGTGTCCCAATTCTTATGCGGCCTAAAATTCATGCGGCCTAAATCTCATGTGGCCCAATCTGCATGCGGTTCCAGTCTCACCATTGGCTCTCAGGACACGTGTCCTCAACCGATCAGTCTCCCAGATTTATGGCAATCCAAGATCGGGTCGAATCCCAATGATCTGGGGCACGTGGCAGGAGAATAAATTTGATTTATTCGCAGATATGAGAGAACCATTATAAGGAAGATTTATGCCAATCAGCATTGATTGCTAATGGGGATTTGGTGTAATCTACCCTTAATGGTTCTGATTTGTCACAATCCGAAACGAACGGCCTGGATTGATCAATCCCCAAGCCGCCGCCATCCCCAAGAGCTAATTATTGGCAACCCTAGCGATCCCATCCCACTATTATAAATAGCAAGGTGCCGTTCCCTTGTAGCATAGAGATAGAGAGATATACAAAAGAAACCAGAGAAGAATACGTATACACAGAGAGACTTCCCCCATAGTCAGGGAGAGAATATACACAGAGAGAGAGAAGCCAGGAGAGCAATCAGAGAGAGAGCAAGAAGGCGTTTCTTCGTCAACGACCAAGCAGATCTTCCCCGAGTCAAGACTGCGTACCGATCGTCCAAGGAGTAAGGCAGAGCGGCCGTCGCTTTCCCGAGCCTCTATCGTCACCCCCCAGAATCTAAAATAAACAATCGTACTTAGACTGCTGTACCTAGGTTTTCGTCCCTAGGCTTTCTTTGTACGAGCAAGTTTGTATTGTGAGTCTAAGTTCAGTCCTCCGATAATTGTTCTATACTTTTACAATCAATGGCAAACACCTTCCGATCCAGTCATTTTCAGTCTTCAGCAGCTTTGTCCATTGGCTTTGTGTTGTCGCCTCCAACGGACTATGTAAGTCCTTGCACCAAAGTAGATCCTCCATCATTAGCTTCCAAATCGTCCAGTTTCCCCCTGTGAGGGTGATCATACGAGTGTTCATCTGCTCCGTAGACATGGTTGTCAGAACCTCCGAAGCTTTGATACCAGATAATGGAAATCGGATATGCCCTCCTGCGCTCCGATACCGTGTTTGAGACGTTACCGCAACGGAAACTTAGGCCAACCCACCTGAAACAACCAATCCTCGTCTAACGGACACCAAGCACAGATAAAGACAAGTATATGGAGTTGACTACGTCACTGTACAAATCCTAATCTCTATAACTCAGATGAAATTACAAGATTGACAAAAACTAATATTGAACCCTTTGCCCTAATAGGTTCAAACCCCTCACCACACTCAAGAAGAAAAGAAAGATTACAATTGAAATTGCTCACCAACCCGTAGCAATCTACCTAACCGAAGTTGACGACCCCTTGATTAGATCTCTTCTTCCTTCTGTCTTGGATAGCGAAGTCCTAAGAGCAAAGTGCAGAACTTTATCTTAGATTTCAAGTGGACGAGCACCTCGAATCTCCACTTTTGTGCTGTGCTTTGTGCCTCCACCCTCATCCCATATATATAGGATGAGAAAAACATATTTGACGTCATAATAGGATTTCTTAAATAGGAAGCCCTCAAATAAGAATCCTACTACACCTAAAATAGCCCATCAACATCCTATTTAGATTATTTTAGATTATAATAGGATCTCTTAAATAGAAAACCCTCAAATAAGAATCTTATGATATCTAAAATATCCCAGCACTAATTATGGACATCCAAATCAAATTAAATCAAATATTTAATCAGATTTGGACTCCATAAATATGCTAGTACCAAATCCAGACTAGACTCCAACAATTGATACCTGTAAGTATCTGAACCTTGGTTTACCCATGATACACCTATCTAATATTCCCTGTTTACTGATATTAAACCTACCCTGACCATTGCAATTTTAACCTCCCTACTGCAGTAGTATGTAGACTTATTGATACCCTTTGTACCTAAGTTGGGACTCATATACACGCACGTACGTGTCCCCCATAGACACATTCACCAACCTTTTTCCTGTCCATGATACACACAAACACATATCCTTATCTAGGTAACTTTTGACATGTGTCCTACACCTGGTTCCTAATATGGACCCATATACA
>JANAVB010005595.1:0-28176 GCA_029216955.1 Iris pallida
CGATTGGTACATACTGTTAAACAGTTATGCCATTCGGTCTCAAGAATGCAGGAGCAACTTATCAACGAGCTATGAGCACTATATTCCGTGAACATTTGCGGAAACAGTCGAATGCTATGTTGATGATATTGCAGTCAAAAGTCGACAAAAGGAGGATCATATCCAAGATTTGAAGACTATATTTGATCTAATGCGTAAGCATCATTAAAGATGAACCCTACTAAGTCCTTCTTAGGCGTCTCTAGTGGTAAATTTCTCGGCTTCGTCATTACCTCTAAAGGTATACACGTGATCCCGAGAAGATCAAAGCCATCCAAGAGATGCGTCCTCCACGCACCTTAAAAGAGCTACGAGGATTTCAAGGAAGAATCGCTTATATCAGGAGATTCATCTCTAATTTATCAGGACGCTGCAGACCATTCAACAAATTATGAAGAAAGGTGTCTCTTTTGTCTGGAATGATGAATGTCAGAAAGCATTCGATGATAAAACAATATCTGATGAGCCCTCCAGTTTGGTACCTCCCGTCTCAGGAATACCGTTCCTCCTCTATACTCGAGCAATGAGTCATTCATTGGGTGCATTACTCGCTCAAAAGAATCAAAATGGCCATGAACAGCCATTTATTATCTCAGCCGCACTATGACCGGAGCTGAACCTCGATATTCACCGGTTGAAAAGAATGTCTAGCCTTGATGTTTGCTGTCCAAAAGACACGTCATTATATCATTGGCCAGACTATTCATGTCATCTCCAGGATCAATCCTATACGGATCATGATGAAGAAACCCAGTGTTTTGAATTCTCGATTGGCTAACTGGGGAATCCTACTTGCTCAGTATGATATGCACTATATTCCTCAGAAATCAGTCAAGGACAAGCTTTAGCTGATTTTCTGGCTGCTCACTCAATTCCAGAAAATTCAAAACTCTATGATGAAATCCCAGATGAAGTCCTAGATTCAAATCAAATTGCTGAAGAAGATCCTACTTGGCGTCTATTCTTTGATGGAGCATCAAGAATTGGTCCTAATGGCGATATTGTCGCTGGAGTTGGAATTGTTCTTGTATCGCCAGAAGGTCTTGCCATCCAAAGAGCTTATTCTCTCGATCAGCCGTGTTCAAACAATGTAGCTGAGTACAACGCATTGCTTATTGGTCTTCAACTCGCTAAACATCTGAATATTCAACATTTGGAGGCGTATGGAGACTCTAAACTTATTGTCAATCAGATCAGGGTACTTATGAAGTTCGCCATCAAGATCTGGTTCCTTCATAGAGTGGCCATATCTATGGCCTCATCATTTAAGGAATTCTTCATTGAACATGTTAGGCGAGCATGTAACACAGAAGCTGATGCCCTTGCTAATCTTGCAGCGGTGCTGGCTATCCCAACAGACGGCAACAAATGATTGTTTAATCGAGAATTATTTCATCTTGAAAATAACCTGACTCTAGGACTTCCAGTTGACATTGAAGAATCAACATCTCATGACGTCAACACAACAAGAGGATTTGGATTCAGTCGTAAATCGATATCATCTTCATCCGATTCCAGCATGGAATTCATCTTCAGTAACTCGACTGAGAATCAGAATACGGATAAAGATTGGAGACTTCCTTTCTTAGATCTGTATTTATGATATTCTTCCGGATGATCCGAGTGAGGCAGCATCTATCAGACGACGATCACTCAGATTCTATTACAATCATACAACAAAGACCTTATATCGTCGAGCTTATGATGGTTTACTCCTTCGGTGCATTGCCGGTGATGAAGCCCAACAAGTTATTCGTGAAGCACATGATGGAATTTGTGGAGCGCATCAACCTGGGCCAAAACTTCAAGACCGTATTCGACGGATGGGTTATTATTGGCCAACTATGGTATCAGATGCCATTGAATATGCAAGGAAATGCAAAGCTTGCCAAATCCATACGATTTTATACATCAACCTTCGGAATTTCTACATCCGACGGCAGCATCATGGCCCTTCGAAGCTTGGGGCATGGACATTGTCGGCCCGATCAATCCCGTCATCTAAAGGTCATCGGTTCATTCTCGCAATAACCGATTACTTCTCCAAATGGGCCGAAGCCATTCCTTTATGAAGTTAAGACGTCTAATGTCATCAGCTTTATTAAGCACCACGTCATCTACAGATTTGGTGTTCCTCGACGCATTGTTCATGATAACGGACCACAGTTCGTCAGCCAGAAATTTACTCGATTCGTGACGATCACCGGATCAATAATGTTGCTTCTACCGCATATAATCCCAGCTAACGGATTGGCAGAAGCTTTCAACAAGACTATCATCAAACTCCTAAAGAAGTTTGTCCACTAACAAACGTAATTGGAGTGACAAGCTCGGGGAATGCTTGTGGGCTTATCGCACTACAGTCCGTAATGCTACTAAGTGTACACCTTTCTCTCTGGTGTACGGATCTGAGGCTGTTCTCCTATTAGAGATTCAAATTCCTTCTTTAAGGATAGCAATCATGAACTTACTGCTGAAAATAATGATCGTCTTCGACTTCAAGAATTGGAGGCTCTGGATGAAAAAACGGTTATCTGCTCAACAGAATATTGAATTCTATCAAGCTAGAATTTTAAGGGCTTTTAACAAGAAAGTCAGAATTCGAACATTTCAGAAAGGAGAACTTGTGCTTACTGTCAGACGCCCGATGACTATGACACACATGAGTAAGGACAAGTTTGATGCAAAATGGGAAGGTCCATTCATTGTCAATAAGATCTTTCTAATGGGGCTTATCAACTCACTACTCTAGATGGTAAAGCCACTATGATGCCCATCAACGGCAAATTCTTGAAGAAGTACTACGTTTAATATTTCTATCAAGATTGTCCTCCCATCACTCTCCAGCTGTTTCATTGTTCTTTCCGAAGAATCATTCTGATATCTATTATCCCAGTGGAGATAGGTATTCTACTTTGTATCGTTTTCTCAACAAATTTGATATCTAGAAAATCATGTCCATTTCTATCTCAATATCATATTTATGAAAATGATATTTAGTCTTTCTGATTTCTGAGTCAAAAGATCAATGAATAAAGGCAAAAATATAAAGTGGGAATGATATATCGTAAACAAAGTTTCCTTAAACGGAGTTTATTTGAGACAAATCCCTCAAGAAAAAAAAAAGAGTACATCATCATGGAAGATCACTGTGATCCCTTTCATATTTGGGACGAGGACCACATACATAATCAGCAAAAGAATTGAATACATCTTTTTCTGACCGCACCAAGAATTGACAGGCAGCCAGCCTCATTGCTTCTTCTTCTTCGATTTCTCCTGGTTCGACCAGGAAGTCCAGGATATCTTTTGGCGGCTTGGGAGTAGACGAGCTTTCGCCCATTTCCTTCTTCTGCGGAGGTGGATGTTCTTTAACACCTTCAGTAGCTTCAAGGGCGACTTCAGCCTTCTTTATGTTCTCTTCAAAAGACATTGTGGATAAAATGCGATCCTTCTATTCATCTATTTATAGGCATATGGTTACAAGGATCGAAGGGACGTATTCTTTCCCGATATTCAGTTCATCCATTCATTTCTCACATTCATCCGACGTTTCACATGTTCATTAATACTTGACGGTTCGTCCGTTCATTTATTACATTCACTCGACAGTTCATCTGTTCATCGTTTCTTAACGGTTCATCCGTTCATAATCTTCTATCAGTTCATTAAGTGGGGATTCGTTATTTATCATGTTTTCATAACCTCTGAATCAATTCCGAATCAGCTTACTCATTTGTCATGTTTTGACCTCTGCATAGAAATCAATCTATTTTCTTTCGAGTTCCTATATATTATCATGTCCATAATACCTCTGATAATATCATATACTCTAAAAACAGAAAAGATGATTTTATTATCTATCATGTCCACAATTCATCCACAAATACAAATCATTGAGCATAGAAGAATTGTCATTTCCATTCCCATTTCACCACAAAAAGTCTATTACATTTTCTTAATCATAATGGAAATCTATTACAAATCTTGGATTTTATTCTACACCACAACGATAACCTAATAGAGATCTATCTTCTTCTTTGGATCTTCTCCGTCGGACCTTCTCCGTTAGGTTCGTTGTTGGTTGCAATTCCTGACTGTCTGGGTCTCAGTCACGACCAGATCAGCAGGAATCAAACTCTGGTCTTCTCTCTCAGACGAGAGGAGAACCACAGAGTATGGCAGCCCGACGGCGTGTTGCTGCCAATACAGCTCGTGGAGGAACGGCGGCACCTCAAGCAGGTAGGAATGTATCCAGCATTGGGATACGATTCCTAGTTTTGCCGTCAAAGGAACTCTATTACCCAATCTCTCGGTAGTAGAGTTAACTCCACCATCCAACTCTCGTGTATAAAGGCTCTTCCTACCATCTAAGGAAGACCCTTCTATCTCACGAAGAGTTCTGAGTTGTCTGATTTACGCGTCAAAAGCGTATGAGCTCCCTGATGTAGATGTCAGAAGATCCACATCACCAATGCCAGTTCTGAAGAAGGTTTTCAGCCAAAATTCTGCAAGAAACAGTAAAGAAAAATCAGTCAACAGAAACTGGCCAAGCAAAGATAGATACATTCTGTTCATTTCAGGAAGATAAATTTGTCCTTAGCAGACAAAAAAATTCGATGCGTGTATATTGAACTTACCGCTGAGTTTGCTGCTAAGGATTGACATATCCATGTCTGGTAGCGTGCACAGAGATTTGACATCAGACAACATGGCTTTCCTATTTCTTCTCATAGAAAATTCATTCTCAGAAGAGAGGAAGAAGAATGGGAAGATGAGTTTGCGTGGAGTTCATCCATCTATTTAAAGGGTCAAGTGCAGGTCTATTCTTGGAAAAGATCCGCATAAATAGCCCTCGTAAATTGTGGAATGAGTGTCACGTGTACTTCGGGAGACCGTGCAACATTGGAAACAGTCAAAGAGTGCTAATTAATATTCTTCATTAAAAGGCACGCAGATCAAAGTTGTACTTTCTTCTTTAAACAGGCACTGATGGCCTTACAAAAAGATAAAAAAGTGCAACAAAAGCGTAGAAAGTTACGCCCTATTTTCCAGAGCGGCTAAGTTTGATGCCTAACTCCTCTACGCTCTTAACTCCCAGGCAATGCAATTGAGTCTCGAGCATTTCACGCTTCTCCATAAGGCTTCGTCCATCAGAAGAAGACGAGCCATCCAATCCAAAGTAGCTCAAGAGATTCTTGGCTAGCTGCGTGGAATCGTCCTTGAGCTCGATGACGACAGGTTCGGGTTCTTTGCCCCCAAAAGTGGGGTCACCATGGGAACAAAAGCCCAACTTGCGTGCTTCCTCTTCGGCTGCTTCCTTTGGGGTCATATTTTCGAGAGATGAATGTCAAAGCTGAGAATCTCTTCCTGTTTATATAACAGATCTCGTCGACAGTTCATATTCCACCATAAATTGGACGCAATCAGTCTCGAAGAACGAAGAATCATTATGACATTTAATAAGTTCATTTGGATGTTTTCAAAGAACTTCGAAGTCTTTTCGACTTCCGAAAAATTTTGGAGCCATCTCAGCGTGACTTTAACTCATTTTCATCATCTTTATTTTTCAAAGTATTTCGAAAATATTTTATCATTTTTTTGAAAACTTTGAAGGGGGTTTTGTAGGCCTCAAAAATGAAGTCACGCTGAGTTGATCAGAACAAGTCACGCAGAGTGATCCGAGAAGCAGCACAAAAGATACGCTAAGTTCTGCCTATCCATCTCCTTTAGAAATCACGCAGAGACATCTCAGCCATACGTCAGAATCATAATGACTGACAACACAGCAGTCGAGAAACGTCTCCTCGTATGCCACGTATGCACAGAACTCGAGAGATCATCGCCGTCTTTTGCGTGATTTTCGAAATCTTCTTTAGCAAGACTCATTCTTCACCAAGTTGGCGTGACTTTGGGTCTTATCTTCATTTAATGCGGCTGACAATATAATCAATGTCAGAGATTTTGTGTCAGACGAAGCGTGCCAAATCAAGACAGCTGGCGGTTTGCGTGAATTCTGAACCTTCTCCTTCCTCAAGTTTGCGTGGATTTTTGAGTTATTCTTCTCAAAGCCTGCGTGAATTCTGAAGTATTCTTCTTCAAAGCTTGCGTGGATTTTGCCTTCAACGAGTCTGCGTCAACGAAACTGCGTGGATTTTTGCCTTCAGCAAGACAGCGTGGATTTCATTTCAACTGGAGTACGTGGCAGCCATGCCACCGATCTCTCTCTCGCGTGCCCAGTAACTTGCACACGACCCATGCACTAATGCCATGTGTCCAACAGTTACGAGCCACGTCCAGTAACTACTCACTAACCCTGCGTGTATTTAGAGTCTGCGTGACTTTTTAAATGCACCAGTGGTGAGGTAGTTATCTTTTCAGTTACTGTTTTGACTCTATAAATAGAGTTTTCTTTTTTCTCATTCATTGTACAGATACATTGATATCTACTGTCAAAATTTTGAGAGCTTTTCTTCTTCGCATAGTCCAAGGGATAAAGCGATCGTCTTCTAGATCGGATTTCTACAGTTGTAATTTTCCCAGAAACACAACAAATAAAGAGAATTTCTTTATGGAAAACAATGGCTGTGTGCGTAAAGTGGCAGGTTGCGCGTAGGGTGCGTAATAGGGCTGTGTACGTAAAGTGCAAATCATGCTGGTTAGGCGAGTGGCGCAACTTACGGCAGAACGTGTCTTTGCATATTCTGAGCGGTTGCTCCATGTTCGGGGTGGTTATTACCACGTCCCTAACATTGTGCTAACCGGGCAGTTGTTGCAGGGGCCTATATAAGGTCTCCTCCTTCTCTATCACAAAAAAATAAAACTAATACACAGATAGTAGACAGAAAGTTTACAAGTAATTAGAAGCTGCGAGAGAGAAGAGAGGTACTGTACCAGCGTTGAGTTTTGCACGGGAGTTCGTGTTCATCCGAGGAGTCAGAAGAGCAAGAGTGTTCCAAGTTCTCCGACGAACTTGCTGGTTCCTGGAAGCTATTCGTGTAGGACGAATAAAGCTTTGAGCAACGGTGATCATTCACCCCAGCAGGAGTTTTTCCATCTTTCGTCTGCCACCTTCTTCGTTTATCAGAATTCTATTAGCGCACCTTCGGTGAAGTGTTTGCGTTAGTGGAAATCTGTGCACCTTCTGTGAAGTGTTGCATTAGTGGAATTTCTGTTACGTACCTTCTGTGAAGTGTTACGTAATAACGATTATTTTTACAATTGTTACGAATTCTCAGTTTTCCATCGAAAAAAGAAGCATTTATAGAGGAGGGAAGGAGCAATTCTAAAGCGAAAGTAGATCCGACTATACCTTTCCTACAAACAGTACGGTAACGGTACCTACCCTCTTGGTAAGTCGCGATACAAGTCTCTTTGGTAAAGCCAAAGTAGACAATCAAGGTCGCTTTTGACAGCAGGCCTATCTCTGCCTTAGGACCTTCAAAAGTCCTACGGCATGTAGGTAGAGCAAGGCACAGTATAATGTTGAAAGGTTGTTTAGTCATTCTTCGATTTTCTCCTAGTCGTGGCTAATCCGCGATCATTGCGGAGGTGGATATTTTTTAGATTTCAAATTATATGTGTCACCTGATCCCCCCCCCCTCCCACCCCCCCCCCCCCCCCCCCCCCCCCCCCCCCCCCCACCCCACACACACACACACACACACACACATATATATATATATAGAGAGAGAGAGAGTGATATATGGATGGAAAAAAGGAACATATGGCAATCCAAGCAGTTTGCACCAAAATCTACTTCACTGTAAAATATATCAAACATAGCATGGTTGTACATTCTATGCAATTAAATTTTAACTGATGATGACTGACTGCACCAGTTGTGTTGTCAAGCAGATGTCGGGAAAAAAAAATTTATTGAACTAATCAGTAGTACGACCTATATGGCATATAGCATTCAAATCCAACGGAATGAATATAGCATTCAAATCGAGCGGAACGATTGATGATATCGGAATTGGGTTGTCCCTGAACTAAGCTAATTTTTGGTCTTTCCTTAGTCTTTATTGAAAAAAAAAAATTGATAATATTAAGATTGCATTGTGCTTCTTTATATCTGTGGGATCACTTGCGACTCCAACATCTTGCGGGTCACGGCGAACCTGAAGGGTTGTCAGCAGAGAGAGATTGTTCAAACCTGAAATTTTGTCAGACTTACTCCAAGACCGGCATTGCTTGAAAAATAGAATCTTACCCCAGGGCTGGCCTCGATTGAAAATAGAATCATGCTATCATGGTGTCCCCAAGTCCTCTAAAAAGAATCAAATAGTTTTCTCAATAAAGAGTTAGTGCTAAGCCAAGTTGATGACTGATCATGATGCTCGTAATAAGAAACATGTCGAGCACTAAAAAATAGTAACATGTTTTGGATTGCGCACTGTTGTTGTGCGCAGCCTAGTTGAACAAATGATTGATGATTCTCTACTTCTTTTAGTGGCTTCAGTCACCAGTGAACAATGGAGTGACTCGGAGCTCAGACTGCAATAAGAATTCAACAGCTACTTTTAAATTCACAAGTCGAAGAAAGTGATATGCAACTAATTTAATCGATGATTAAGCTTGTCATAAGCTAAGACGAAGTTGTAGTTTATTATCATAAAAACAAGCATTAAGACATCATTATTTTGTCCTATATTTGATGATGATGTGGCCATTTGCATAAATCCCGTTAATGTACTTATATAAAGCGTACGTAGGCTATAGGTGACGGTACGTTCCTTTGTCGACGTGCGTTCATTCCTAGCACATGTGTGGACATCCGTGACTATCGCACCAAGCTAACTATTTTCTAATGGCACAACTTTTTTTTGCTCTTCTTCCAAACCTCTTCTCTTGAATTAATGTATTTGCTCAATTGAGAATAAAGATGGGGAATGTCTGATGCGTGTTGAGAATAAAGGCAAGGGAAACCGCCTAATATAAGGTCTCGTTGGCCCAACTGCCTAATATAATGTCCGAACTTATCTTACTATTGTGGCATGCACAAAGTTCCGTACGTTATGTCGGACATCTCAAAAAAAAAAAAAAATTGTTTACTTCCAAGGAAAATCAGTTCTCATGCCCTTTTCATATGGATGAGAAATTAGAATTGTTGTCATGTTTTTTTTTTTTTTTGTGGTAAATTAAGAAAAATATTTAAGAAAAGCCATTTGATTTTTTCTTACATTGTTTAGTTGGTACAAGAAAACAAAAATATCAATCTTTCAATAATATTTTTGTATTTTAAAATAAAAATAACATAATAAAAATCTAAAAGTAATAGGTAAAATAGACAATAATATATTTGAGTAGAACAATTAGCATCCTAAATTTCAATAAATGCCAAAAGGAAAAGGAAAATCAATCCCATGGGGGGTTCTAAGAGAAACCATCAAACCTTTGTGGCTACCAAATAAAGGAGATAAACAATTTTTTTTTAATTATTCCTTAAGTTCGTGAACCGAACATTGCCTAAGAGAAACCGTTAAGTGGTCGAATGCCTTGTTAGCAATCACCCGAATAAAACGCGTATTATACGTGAATTTTTTCGTATCTTACATAAACGTATAATACTTACGTACTTTTGAAAAATTCGGATTTGTACGCGAATTTTGAACCTGTGGCGTTTTAAACGCGTACCGTACGAATTTTAAAAAAATTTGGCCAAAAAAATGTGACCAAGAAATCCAACAGTCTTGACTTTCTTGACCCTTGCTGCTATTAGATATTAAGACTGCCAAATTATCAAAAGAAAAGAAAAAAAAAGTCTCACAGTAACCAAAATAAGAAACCCAAGAGTCTTTGCACATGTTGCTTGCAACAATCAAAGAAAAGTATTTCGGTTTTCCATCATCCAACATCTTCTTATTCTCACACTGAACCCTTGTTTATGAAGGAGTAGAGGTGGATGGACCCTATATATATGCCGAATTTTTAGTGCCGAATTGGTTCATATGAAACGTACTAAACACGAATTAAATCTGATCCGAATGTCTTTCATTAGACGAATTTTTAACCGAATTTTTAACCGTATTTTATTTATATTGTGCCGATTTATACTCGTACTTTTGCCGTTCCGAATTTTTTCCATTTGCCGAATTGCTAACAAGGGTCGAATGGTGAAGAAACATGAGGTATAATAAAAGTATGCAGAAATGTAGATGAACTAAAGCAATTATAAAAGGATTACTGCAGTGACAATATTAATGATTTGAATGACATAAAAGAGTCATTCAGCCGATTACAGAAAATATGTGCCAAAGCCTATATTGTTCTTCCCGTTATATCGACTTAAAATACAAATTATTTTGATTTATGATACTTTAAATAAATATAGTTAAAAGACTCATGCAAATCAAGTTTCCAGGGCTAAGCCGAAAACCTATTTGCAGGCTACATGAATTAATCTGGGATTTGTAAATTTTAAGAATTCAAACAGAGTAATGCTATTCGTACATCCAAATTGTCCCTCCAATACATTCCTCCTTATGTGGCAGCTGACGTGACATTTTAAATAATATTATGTGTCATCTGACATGTCCGATGACATGGCAAATTTTAACCCAAAAAATTAATTACCCAATTTTGTCCATGTTAATTTAATGTTAATATTAATTAATATTAATATTAATTAATGTTAATGTTAATGTTGATTTTAATGTTAATGTTAATGTTAATATTAATATTATTGTTAATGTTAATATTAATATTAATTTTAATGTTAATGTTAACATTAATTTTAATGTTAATTTTATGTTAATGTTAATTTTAATTTTAATGTTAATTTTACGTTAATGTTAATTTTAAAATTTATCACGTCAGCTGCCAAATCAACATGCCACGTCAGCTGCTACGTAAGGAGGGACAATTTGGAAGTACAATTTGGAGGGACAAATTGCATTATTCATTCAAACAGCTTTTATGGTATTGTATGTGCCTAGAACCTAATGTTTTATTGGGACTTTGTTAAACCCCTTTTGGTGGGATTATTCACTTTGACATATTAAAGGGACTGGAAATTGCTAAAATATTCAATTTCGGGGTGAGAGTTTATGGAAAACACATCCACATGGTGGATTTTATGAAATACCCAAAATTATATATTTTCACGTTAAATATTCCAAGATTCTCTTTAGATATTCTGTATTTACAAAAAAAATATTTTGATAATACTATAACTACCCCTTCGCACAAATTTGGTCATATATATGTATTTAAATTCACAAACTAAGATTTGAATTACGATTTTCGTCTTCCTCTTCTTCACGAGAGATCTGAATTCCATTGCGCTCATCTTCAACAGAGGTCGCAAAGATCGTTTGTAGTTCACTGTACTTTTCTTCAATCGAACTTCGATCATCGCTCATCATCATCATCATCATCATCATCTTCGTGGAGAGATTTGAAATTTTCTGACTATTAAGTCAATTGTGGATAGAAGATCTTCTTCTAGCATGGTTTTGAAAGAAGAACGGAAAACTCTTGAACCATTGCTTCTGACAAAATTTTTTCCTACAAAAAACAAACAAAAAATTAGGTTTCTGTCAATTGTTTTCCATCATTTTAACACGGAGAATTACCATCTTCCGTGATTTTAACACGGAGAATGACAATCCTCCGTAATTTTAACACGATAATTGGTCATTCTCCGTGATTTTAAGAACGGAGAATGGTCATTCTTCATGATTTTAACACGGAGAATGATTATTCTCCTGTATTTTAACACGGGGAGTGGCCATTATCCGTCATTTTAGAACATGAAGAATGACAATTCTTCGTGATTTTAACACGGAGAATGACAATTCTCCGTCAATTTAACAAGGAGAATGGTCATTCTCCGTGATATTAACATGGAGAATTGTCATTTTTCGTGATATTACCACGGAGAATGTTCATTCTCCTGCATTTTAGCACGGAAAATGACCAGTTGAAACTTTGGAGGGCCATAACTTTTGACTGAGAGGTCGAAACGAGGTCCGATTTGTTGCAAAATGAGCGTATTTTCGAGTAGTCTGAGATAAACAATTTTACCATTTGTCGGCCTTCCGAAATTTTAGAATCGCAAAAAATGATGTTTGGACCTCCATTTTAACACGGAGAATGGACATTTTTCGGTTTGTCACGAAATGATCATTCTCCTGCATTTTAACACGGAAAATGGTCAGTTGATGCTGATGATGATGATGAAGTAGGAACTGATGATAACGACATGATGTGAAGATTGTGAATGGAGAGTCACTGACGAGTTTTTGAAGTAAGGTTTGAAGATTTTGGAGGAGGAAACCTAGATTCGAAAGTGAGCAGCATATGGAAGAAGAAGAATAATCGAAACATTTTTTTTTGAAGATTAGGTTTCGTTGGTGTTTTCAATAAATTAGAAGAGCAAAAAGGTTATTCCAAATCCTTTTATATATTTTTTCGCTAATTCTGGACACGCGATAAAATGTTATTTTGCGGTGGATTTTTTATAAAAATTTTGCGATTTTTGGACATTTCATAAATTTTTCCTTAAAAGAAAGGAGGAGTCAGGACCCAACTCAATTTTATTGGAGTCCGTGGGTTGTGGCCTAGTGGTAGCAACATGGACTTCGGCACGGAAGGCACAAGTTTAAATCTCCGCTTAACATGTACCAAATCGAAGAAAATAACACCTAAAAAAAAAACCACTCCGTTTTATTCGAAGAAGTGATACTGCACAGAGCTTCCGAAGGCGATAGAAAGCAAGCTAGACCAGGAACTACACAAGAAATTGAAACTACCTTAAAAAAATAATATGATTGCTCATGCACCTCAGACCTAAAGATTGTTCTTGCTTATGGTGCTAAATAAACTCGAAACTAAAACATGATCAAAACACAGGGGACGTGAACACCGCAGAACCACCGAAGCACAGTGTGACGCACAATATTTTTTGTCCTGTCCAGATGGATCTGCGTAACCCTTCTCTAACATAAATTTTACTGGAAGCTTCCGAAATCTTTAAGAATGTGGTAGAATTTTCTTAAAGATTTATGAAATCTCTCTAGCATTGTAGATGTTCTAGAGTCATCCTTGTAAATATCTAGGCCCTAAAATATTTTCTAAAATAATTCTTGGAATATGCTATTTCTAGAAGCTTCATGTAAGTCTTTTGATGTCCTATAAATAAGTGAGAGACTCATTCGTTTCTCACCACATGTTGTAAACTCTCTAATATAGTAAAAAATTTAATATTCTAATATTTTTTTTTGCTCCACACTTTTTTCATTTTTGTCTTAGCAATGTAGCTAAGCGTTCGGGAATGGCTTGCACAGGTCTTCGAAAAGAAAGTTCGTGTGTCGTACGGAACAAGATGTAGGCAAAAATACTGAGTCCGTGACAACTATGACCACGGACAGAACCGAGATTGAGTGGTGAGATGCACTATATATATGTCAAGAAACTAAAATTTTATAATAAATTTTTTTAAAAGTTTTTATTAGGGGGAGACAATGCCCCCCCACCCCAGGCCATAACATAGATCTGTCATTGGCTGTGTAGAGAATAATAATGGGATGATTTTATTGATAGGCTATTGCCACTACTTATAGAGGGTCCAACTCCTCTTCACAAAACATCTTCCGATGTGGGACTAAAGTCCCTTATTGGTTCTCAACACTCCCCCTCAAGATGGGCGATAGATATTAATCATCCTCATCTTGTTACATAACTTTGACAGACTCAATGAACTAAGACAGTTTGCAACTTGTTCTTCTGAGCGAACATGGTCAATCTTCAGTATCCCTTGTTCCAGCTTCTTCTTGATGAAGAATCGATCGATCTCGATGTGCTTCGTTCTGTCATGCTGAACTGGGTTGTTAGCTATACTTATTGCAGCTTGACTATCGCTCAGAAGATATAACGGTGCTCCCTTGTCCAGCTTCAACTCTATCAGCAGGGCTTTCACCCACAGCAACTCTGACACTCCCAGAGCCATTGCTCTGTATTCTGCTTCAGCTGACGACCGTGCTACCACTGACTGTTTCTTGCTCCTCCATGAGACCAGGTTTCCTCCTACAAAAACACAGAACCCCGTGGTAGACCTTCTGTCGTCTATACAGCTTGCCCAGTCTGCATCGCAGTATCCCTCAACTTCTATGCGTCCATTCTTCTTGAACCATAGTCCTTTTTTTCGGCGTCCCTTTCAGATATCTCAAGATCTGAAACACTGCTTCCATATGACCTGTTCTTGGATCATACATGTAGCGACTCACTATACTTACCGCAAATGAGATATCAGGGCGAGTGTGCCCCAGATAAATCAATCTCCCTACAAGTCTTTGATATCTTTCACGATCAACAGGCTCTCCTGCTTCTGCTCCCAACTTGCACGTCTGGTCAATTAGAGTGACTGCTGCTTTGTATCCCAGCATCCCTGTCTCCTTTAGCAGATCTAATGCGTATTTTCTTTGTGAGAGAACAATTCCTTGTTCGCTGTCACACACCTCGATACCCAGAAAGTACCTCATTGCTCCTAAATCCTTCACCTCAAACTCTTTTGCGAGTTTTGACTTCAACTTAGTAATCTCGACTTCATCATCACCTGTGATTACTATATCATCTACATATACAGAAAGTATAGTGATGTGGCCTCTTGCATGCTGGAGAAAGACCGTATGATCTGTATTTGTTTGACGGTATCCCATGCCTATAACAGCCTTTCTGAATCTGTCAAACCAGGCTCGATGAGATTGCTTGAGCCCGTATAGCGACTTCTTTAGTTTACACACTTTACCATGCGACGTCCCTCCGTCTGATTCTGTCGCGTAGCACCCTAGCGGGGGTTCCATGTATACTTCTTCTTGCAAGTCCCCATGGAGAAAGGCTGTCACGCCCCAGAACCAGAATACTGGAGAGCGGGGGAATGACTCAGCCAGCTACATATTACGGGTAGATGAATACCGTATAATACGATCAATGCTGTCTACAAGACGAGGGGGTGCATAATACATGAAAGTCTCACTATGGTCACTTCACATCTATTGTCTCAATCATTCAAACAAGAAACAGAAATAGAGAACATGTGAGATAAAGCAGTAAGGCGTCCCAAACGCTCAGTCAAAATGTTCTTGATATCTGACTTTACAAAATATAGCCAGATTGATGTAGCAAAAATATACACAATTGTTATCAGCTGCAGCCTGACTTAGTTACAATTATGTAAAAGTAAATACAAGACAATCCGACTAACATGTCGGTGCCAAACGGCAAAGTATAAAGTAAATAACAAAACGAGCGGGGAGGTAAGAAACCCACTCGAGTCCTCCGGCGATCATCTCTCTAGTGTTGACCATCTTGGAGGTAGAAGTAAGCTGGATCCTCGAGGACCGGCTCTAAATCTGGCCATGCAAAACCAGAGAGGTTAGACCTCTAATAGCAAGTACCGCAAGGGAGCACGATATGAGGAATGAAGCCAGTAATAAGAGCATATGATAATAGATCTCTGCTATCTACTAGGACTCACACAACATCACGATACTTCGAACCAACCTCCCAACCAAACAAGGACAGAAGTTGGCCCGTCATGTCCTGACATTCTGATCATCTCAGTTAAGTAACAGAGGAGATACAGTACACAAAAAAATCAATTTAAACGGCTAGGCAACTACTACGGCTTGCTATTGTGAGTCCCAAGTTACCTTGGTTTTATGCAATAAGGATTCCTCAGTTCTGACTATGAGCAAGCAAGGCTAGTTTACCCAGTCAATCAATTGCGCCAATCATGAATTAGACGAGTCCCAGCGGGACGCCCGTCATCAATATACAATAATTAATATAATATAAGCTGATACCGCTTCATACCCGTGTGGCAGGTTTGCAGTATCTGTGGGAACCAGCCGGCCTGTCGGGCACTTAATAGTCCCCAAGAGGGCTGCCATGTAAGAACTCGGGAATCCATTCTCTCCATGCAATCATTATTTTATTTAGCTTAATAGTCTCTACGTTGAGTGAAGTACCATGCCGTGGATCATGGTCATTCAGAATGAGTACTTTCGTACGGGGTACGATATGCACAACTCTGCAATGATAACAGTACGGTCAGGTTGTAGGTCTTACATAGCGTAATGCAACAATCAAAACTAACCACGGAGTAATCATGCCTTGACCATAAAGTGCACATGCTTCTTTGTAAAAAGTAAATAAATAAATTGAAGCCTGCATGTGCCTGTATGCCAACATTCGGGATCAGCCAGTCGATTACAATAGTTCATAGTTCATATGAACGTGTCTCATTCATTCAATTCAATAAGACGACTAGCCAGTCTCTTAGTTCCAACTAGGAGCGCATGATCAATCATTAGTCAAGGTCACAATCATTATCAATGGTGACAAGGCATGAAAGTCAACTAGTATTCAGTGGGGTCGAGTCTACAACTCTCAGGGTTTAATTCCAGTCAATCGGGGTATCTATAACTCAATTCACGACACATGGTACATCCCACGTAACCATCTATATTTAACAAAAATATCAACATATCATGATTATATCAAGTTTATGCAAAAAGGCGTAAGGATATAAAATGGACGTTAAATATCTAATAAAATATCAATATACAGGGCTATAGAAGATCCAGGGTAAGCAGGCTACGCTCATGTCAGCCTACGCTCAAGTCAGGCTACGCTCAAGTCAGGCTACGCTCAAGTCAGCGTACGCTCAGGTCAAGCTACGCTCAGGTCAAGTTAGCGTATGGACTCCATACGACTCCTCTTCAAGGCAGCGTATGTACTCCATACGCTTCCTCTTTAAGGCAGCGTATGTACTCCATACGACTCCTCTTCAAGGCAGCGTATGTACTCCATACGCTTCCTCTTCAAGACAGCGTATGTACTACATACGCTTCCTCTTCAAGACAGCGTATGCAAGTCCATACGACTCCTCATCAAGGTAGCGTATACAAGACCATACGCCGCCAAAAGGCAGCGTATGAGGCAGACTGCGCTGTGCTAAAGAGCGCGTGCAGCTCAGTGGCGCAAGCTAAAAAGCTCGCGTACACTGCTCACTGTCTTCTCCAAACAGCAAGAACTCCATGGTTGAACCCAAAGCTTCAAAAGTCCATAACTTGGTCAAAATAAGTCCAAATCCAACTTTTCAAAGGTCAAAATTGGGTAGAATAAAATTCTCTACAACATGGAACCATCAAAACTTGAAAACAAAGAAGTTTGATAGATCAAAACCACCAAAATCCGAAAATAACTCATTTCTAGATCTACAAAAATTAAGACTTCAAACTACAAAATGCCAAGTTCTAAACTCTCTTAGGATCACGAGGGAAAGAGAATGGAACCATAAAAATGGGTCCTCATGAAGAAGCAAGATGTACTTGCCTATGGGTTTGGTAGGTGGAGAGAGTAATGAGAAAGAAGAAGAAGAGTAATGGTGAATGAGAGTAATGAAGAAAGAGAAAGAGTTTGGGGGCTTTAAATGGAAGGGGTGGTGGTAGGTGGGTTCGGTTCATGATGAACCACCATAACCCAAAAATAAACCAACCTAGGCCAAACCTAAAGTAAGCTAAAGCAGAGAATAAAAGCAGGAAGTAAAACACAGAAAATTAATTACAGGAAATTAATTAACATGAATTTAAAGAGATTTAAATACAAAACAATATATGATAAATATTAAATAAATACATTTAAGCAGTACATGTATTAAAAATACGTATACTGGGAACGGGGAGTGACAAAGGCATTCTTCACATCTAACTGATATAGCTTTCACCCATAGTTTGCTGCAATGGAAACCAGAGCTCTTACCGTGCTCATCTTTGCTACTGGGGCAAACGTCTCATCATAGACGATGTTATATGATTGTGTGTATCCTTTTGCAACCAACCTCGTCTTGTACCGCTCTATATTTCCTTCTGGAGTCTCTTTCACTGTGTACACCCATTTGCATCCCACAGCTTTCTTCCTTTTGGGTAATGGAACCAGCTCCCATGTATTATTTTTCTCTAGTGCCCCAAGTTCTTCCATCATTGCGGCTTTCCACCTTAGATTTTTTTTGCTTCCTGCCAACACTTAGGCAAAGAAGTAGAGTCTAACGATGCAATGAAGGCTCGATAATTCGAAGAAATGTTAGAATAAGACAAGAAGTTGGCAATGTCATGTTCATAATCATCATACCGACTAGGAGCCTTACCCGCATTGATACGATAAGATCTCCTTAAGGGAGCAATAGGTGGTGGAGAGATCATACCATCCGAGTCGGAGAGATCCACATCAGAATCAGAGTGATTCAGTGCGGGGGCAACATCTTCAAGAGTTGGGGCAGGAGTAGACAAGGGACTTGGTACAGTAGGCACTGACGGCACAGTACTGGACTTCTGCAGCTCTTTTTCCCTTGTCTGCTTCTCCCCCTGCGTAACATATGTATCTTCTTCTTCATTCTCCGTATCGGAGTCACTGCTCTCGCCTCCTTTCATCCAGTTTTCTACGACCGGGCACGGAACTGATCCGACTACCACGTTTGGACTTATTATCTCCCCCTCACGTCTAACACCCACTGTGTTAGATGTGTCACCAAATGCTGAACCTTCATCCGAACCATAGTATGGTTCCTGCTCTCTGAATGTAACGTCCATGCTTACAAACAGCTTCCGCTCAACTGGGTTTCAACATACATATCCCTTCTGAGTCACCGTGTACCCGACAAAGACACACTTAACCGCTCTAGGATCCAGTTTGCCAACTCCTGGCCTATTATCTTGGACAAAACACACACCCAAATACTTTCGGTAGAATAGTGTACGTTATTGCACCAGTAAGCATCTCCAACGGTGTCTTCCAGTCCAATACCTGGGATGGCATTCTGTTGATGAGATAAGAGGCCGTCAATACAGCCTGCCCCCATAAGTGTTTCGGGACATTCATAGCCAGCATCATCATCCGTGCGACCTCCAGCAGGTGCCTGTTCTTCCGTTCGGCCACACCATTTTGTGCCGGTGTATAGGCACATGAAGTTTGATGTAGTATTCCATGAGTGGATAAATACTCAGCAACCCTCTTATTAGTATACTCCGTCCCATTGTCAGACCGTAGACACTTAATTTTGTCGGTATATTGTGTTTCCACCCGACGATGAAAATCTCGAAAAGCCTCAAAGACGTCACTTTTATTCTTCATAAGGTAAACCCATGTCACGCGGGTATAACAGTCAATAAAAGTGACGAACCATCAAAAACCGTTAATACCAGTTGTAGGACAAGGGCCCCATACGTCCGAATGTATCATATCGAATGCAGCTGAACTCTTATTCCCCGAGCTCACATACGTGCTTCTGGTATGTTTTCCTAGCTCACATGTATTACAAAATAACTTCTCTTTATTAGCCCTTTGATATAAGGACGGATATATTCGACTAATAACTTTGAAGGAAGAATGCCCGACACGCTGGTGGTGGAGGAGCAATTCGTCTTCTATACTATGACGTGAAGCGTCCGGTTGTGCGTCTGCAACTAGAGATGCCAATACTTTGTCCAATCCGGTCCTGTCCAAGTACCATAGCATCTTATGCCATATGCCAGTTCCGAGTCGTCGTCTTGTCCCCTTCTCCTGAAAAGTTACCTTAGGAATGTCAAAGGAAACAATATAGTTTAGATCTAGGATAATGGCACTAATAGATTGTCACGACCCGCACCCGTTTTTTTTAAACGGATACGAGACGTGTCCAAGCCAGCCTACGCCGCAGTGTCGACGGTAGAACGCTGTCACGGCCATGAAGATCAAATCACAAATAATGCTCATTCACAAACTAATTTAATTTACAATGATCACAAGTTTTACATTTGCAGAAAAATATAAACTTGTACAAATATGAATGACTATAACTTGACTATCTAACTAATCTTCTAGGCTCGTCTGCAAGTACACCCGAACTCCCCAAGCTAAGTGAATCCACGGCTAACCTGAAAATGTTGGTTTCCAGTCAGGAATGGAACGAGCACAATTCACTGAATGCAATTTCAAATAAAGAAAATGACTATAAGACAAAGGTTAGACATCAATCATGGGTTTGAAAATAAACAGTAAAGCCGTAAGAAAAATCAATAGTAATAAATAGACCAATATACTTTTCCACCATTAGAAGTACCTTTGATATGTGATCGGTCTCGGGACAATTATGCGACACGGTCTACATGGTCTAAAGTTACACGGTCTACAGTTACACGGTCTACAGTTACACGGTCTACAGTTACACGGTCTACAGTTAATATTGCAATAAAGAAACATTGTCTACAGAATAATAATCACGAACTACACAGATTAAATGCAATAAATAAATCACTGTCTACACGGTCTACTTGCAATAAATAAATCACTGTCTACAAGAAGTAAATGTAACACGGTCTACACGGTCTATAAGAAATAAATGCAACACGGTCTACACGGTCTAAGGTCAGATCACACATCGTTGGTACTTCTCATTCCCGACTCAACAATTTATAATAGAAAATAATCACATAACTAATGAAACCAACCAATGAAATATAGTGAAAATCAATATCGAAATGCAGACAATAAACTGTACTCGCCTGTGGTCCTTTGCTGGTGAAACCGACAATCTGAACTACTCAATGTGCCACTATAGTCAAAACCCGTACAACAGTCCCCGGAAGCTGAAATAAACAATACCAATAATCTCAGAATAGTCTAATTAGCTAGGATTGCCTGTACTTAAGTCCAATTCTGGATACATGGGCAAAACGGTAATTTCGAGCAAAAATGATGTCCGCCGTTGGACCCGCTTTGCACCGAAAAGCGTGCCAGAGTCAACGGTCTCTAAAGTCGTCAAACTACATGTCTACGGATCCAGTTTTCCGATACGAACCCAACCGTATGTCCAAAGTTGGATTCCGGCGGGCTGTGCACAAAATCGTCCGTTGAGTGGAACAGTGGAGCCCACAAAACGACATCGGATTCAACTGTCTCAGAATTGGACCAAACTTGGCATACAGGACCAGAAAAATGATACGGTTCTGTTGGCACAAGTTTCGTCTCGATCTGACGAGCGTGCACAAAGTAATTGAGAAATTTGCAAAGTGCACGATACGGGGAATTTCGACGGATACGCATCAAATTCGTCGCGCACACGCGACCAATTTGAATTCCGCCAAAGCCCACACGACCACGAAGCCGTTACGCAACTTTTGATGCTTTCGGTTCGCGACCACGTCATCCCGATTGGCGTGACGCACGTCGGGTGGAGCGATTTTGTGATTTTGAAAACAGATTTTTCCTAAACTTCGGGATTCGATTTCTCGACGTACATTCGATGATTTCGAAATCCACAAAAAAGGTTGTGAAGCCCTATATGTTGTCTAAAAGTGTCTTCAATCAGATTTCCTAATATGGTATTAGACCGGTCTGAATCGATCTCCAAACATGGATGTTTGGATTGCTATTTTACTCTGTTTTTAGAACAGACTTTCGCCAATGTAAGCGTCGATCCCTCGGGAAATCTAGGTCAATTAAATTCAAAGTATTTTAAGGGGTTAAGAGTCCTATAGATTGAATTCGTACCTGTGAGATCCGTTCGTGAAACGGACGATCGGGTAGACGGGAATCGCCACGCAAAGTTCGCCTTCCCGGCTGCCATGTTGCTCGTACCTCTGTGCGCGCGTGCCTCTCTTGGCCTGGCCGGCCGGCCTACAGCGGCGACGAGCGGCCAGGGCGGGTCGCCCAGCCTCGAGGGTGGCGTACGTGGGTTGTCGGCACAATGGTTAGGGTTTCGAGAGGATTCTCTCCCTCTTGTTCGCCCGCGCATGTATATGCGGCAGAACACTGGTCCGCTCGGTTTGGTATTTTACTGCTGTTGGGTTGGCTGGTATCGGGTTCAAGAGAGTTGGGGTGGGTCCCTGAGCCTGTGGGGAATTTAGGCCGATGAGGGCTCGGTTCAGTTGGCTGGCCCACTCGTTGGGCTGGCTCCTACTCTTCTTCTCATTCTATTTCTTATCATTTATTATATAATAATACCATATGCATATATGTATATACATATATATATCTATATATATACATACTATATATATACATACATATTTATCTATGTATACACTCGTATTACACTCGTATATAATACATTCGTATATACACATTTATATATATATATATATATATATATATATATATATATATATATATATATATATATATATATATATATATATATATATTTACATAATACTAGATATACACATATGTATTCTCATTTATATTTATATATATATATTATACACACAAATACGAATTTATATATTCATACACCTGTACACATATACATATATATATTATACATATATATATATATATATATATATATATATTATACATATATATATATATATATATATATTATACATACATATATATATATATATATATATACATACACATTCATAATATTATATATTTCTGTATACATACCCGTTGACACCCTGTATGTAAATAATATGTATCCATTTATATTCATTATTGAATAGTAATGAATAAACAATATATGTAGGAGGCATAATTATGAAAGGCAAATAAATTCTATGCTAATCAATTAAATAAATGATTAAAATATAATAATAATAAAATATTTCAGAGTTTCGGGAAGGGGAGTTACAAATCTACCCACCTTAAAATAATTTCGTCCTCGAAATTCTAACTCATAACTATGCCTAAAATTTTTATAAAAAAATAAAATCAAGGAATAAATCCACTATTACCACGATCTTCTCAAATGCTAATTCCTCAAAAATAGTTTATATCCTTCTCATCAGCCATTTTGGCAACTACAAAAATCTCGAGGACTTCTACCCACCTTTGGTCACACTACTCCCTCAAAGCTAGGTCACTAAAACTTTCTAATCATCCTACTAATTGTTAAAAAAAATTATTCATAGGTATCTACTGTATACGGCATCTATAATCCTATCCTATCTATCAAACAATCCAAATTCAAATGTCAACTAACTTATACTATACTTCCGCTAAATTCTAGACAACACGGTTATCGACCCCCAAAATAGGAAGGACGAGAGTCAATGGTACGAAAAGACGAGGGAGAATAACTGAGAACAAGTACGAAGTTTCAAGAGCGGTAGAGGATATCAATTGATGCCGATAGAAATAACGGTTATGAAACATTGACTTGTTGTTAGGTTGGCTATTCTAGTCCAGTCGCTTGCTAAATCGAAGAACCCTTCGTTTCTTAGAGTGGCCTGCAATCCGTGCAATATAGAAGTCCCGTCCTCGAATTTAATCCAAACAGTTCTATAATAGGACGAAATTTTAGGAATCAAGATTGTGATCTTTCCGTGGTTATTTAAACACATGTGTAAAGGATAAAATGCACTACAAGATCGCATCGCGACTTCTAAGTAGATGGAATAAGGGTTACAAATGGATTTATATCTTAAGGCATGGAGACTACCTAATAGGTATGGGGACCTATTTTAAGTAGTTCGGTTTTCTAGTCTAAAAATAGTGGTATGCATGGATGGATTTTTACTGGGTCTTAATGGGTTCCCTAATTGGATATCAATTGTTGGTTGGATGAACCTTGGATTTCAATCTATACGGACAGGACAATATCCTAATAATAAAACTGTTTCTACTAGTTGGGGTAACCTAGAATAGGTTCCTATCCAAGGGTTGAGCTAGTTGCCAGTCTAGTTGGCTAGCTAGGTCTCTCAAGCCCAAAATGTGCCTTCAGTGACTTTCGTGTTTACGTAGCACTTGAGGCCCCAATTGGGTGACGCACTAGTGACATGTGCGTAATGGGCTTCGAGTAGATCACAACCATATATTGGGTCGAAATAATGGGGTCGTGGTCAAGGCTCTAATAGAGGTTGGAAAAAGTATCGGTACTATGGTAAAAGTTATAACTAGTCCTTTTTACCTGAAAGTCGTACCATAAAAATAGAGTACAAGGGAACGTATTTGAGTGGGACATGATATACCTAGATGAAGGTGGACTCGTCTAGATCTTGCATGTGAAATTTGTTGGTAGGTAACAGCTGGTCTCGTGCTCCGAATATTAATGACACGGTCGGAAACGCAAAATGATCTAAATAGAAAGTGGGAGTCTATCGGACACTAATTATCATTCTAAATGGGAAAATTATTCTAATCAATCTGTAATCCTCGAATATTCCAAGAAGGCTTACAGTCTACCCACCTTAGAGGCTAGGATATGGTTTTAGGAACAATGAAATTAGAAGGATTCCAAAGTCCGGGTACTGTACCTCGACTCTTGTTAATAGAGAATAAGGCACGACGTATCGGAATACGGTAGATATAAGTCAAGCCAAGGGTCGTTTCTCAATAAATGGAAAACGAGTGCGTATGCAATGACACATGGTCGATAAAATAGAATGACTTACTCGTCCGCAGTATACGAGAGTTTCCGATGGGGTAACCAACTCCAAGGCACAACATAAGAAACGATTTCTAACAATTAAGTCAAGAAATTCTATTTGTGTCAAACCTGCCAGACTATGGTCACAAGGGTTGTGGTGATCATATATTGCTGTTGACAACTGGTAGGTCATAGTATGACTTGGTATTTAAGCTATGGTATCGGCTAAGCTAGTGACTGTGGGGTTCCCATACTAGTTAGGCTTTAACAATAAAATTTACGTGACTAGGGTAATACTTGTTGGAAACCAATCTCGGGATGAGTGTCTACCATAGTCACGGTAAATTATTGTCCTTCGCCTTGTCTATTCATCTCATGTCTAAACTGTGGGCTTTGGTCGTGGGAAGGTTGAGTCAAAGTATAAGGGTTGAAAAGTAAAGGCAATATTCAAGAAAACATTTAGAGACACAATGAATTGTTTCTTGAGAATAGATAGTCTCCTGGGTTGGCATTACGACTAAGGGTAAAACTCTACTCATTCTCAAATTCAGATGGCTAGAAAGTTCCAATAACAGTTTGGGGTCGAGAGGAGAACGGGTAACTCGATCACATGGCTGGCTGACGATAACTACCCTTGTGTATACGACTACCATAGCCATGGGGATACACGGTATCTCTCTACCAATTACGAGCTTCTGTCTTTCCGAACCAGTGAAAGACAAAAATAATAAAGAGTTCAAGAAAGATGTTACCGAATACAATCACGTGATTCCAAGGGCGAATGTTTAATTTCAAGAGGAATTATCAAGCAATCGCGGATGAGATCCTGGATATCCCTATATCTCAGTCCACGTAGGGTAATTAAATGAAGAGCGAACCAAATGCATCATGGTTGATCAGACCATAATACACTGATTCTGATTAGACAATATGTTAGCAGGCGTCCCCACTAAACATATGTCTCAAATCAAGCTCGAGAACAGAGTGAGCTTGCAAAACTAAGCTGTAACAGCAGCGTTTGTCAAGATAGTCAAGGTACAAGTACGCAAGATTTTTGAAAGCACGCACCAGTAGTTCGAGTTTTGTGAGAATCAAAACCTTATACCCGATGTTCTTGCTTATACGGTTATCCTACTATTTTCTTGTCCATAAGGTCTTGGTCAACTAATGGGTTATGAAACTCTGGATTCTATATTCTTGGTAACTTATTAGTGTCAGTCAATATCTCATCAATAGATCACGAGGCTCATAAGGGTGCTAGGTCGGGAGACAGGCTACCAAACTTACAAACTTCCACTACTATTGGCTTTGTATCTTATGGGACATACATGGCACGGTCCTATCCTCTATAGTACCATAAACTTGTAATCATGTCTGAAATCATTTCACCGAGGATTATGCCTCGTCCGTATACTCGGGCGATGGTAAAACTCTTGGTTCTGTGATTCAGATGTGATGTGCTATCAGATACTCTACCTTATCTCGACACCTGGGTAACTATGATCAAAGAGGACCACGCCATAGTTTTAGGAATATTCTATAACCAATAATTTCCTTAAAAATTTTACTCTATGGTCGTGTCTCGCCAGTGCGCTGCTGGCTAGTGAGTCTATAGTTTCCATAATTCAAAATAAATGGCGACAGTGCGCTGCTGTCCTGCCATTATAAGTTAACTACATCCCTTTTACTAAAGTATGTAAAAAAAAATTTCCTGGGCTTCTAGGGATTCAAACAAGTCGACTATGTAATAAGGCGTAAATATCTATCAGTCATGACCCTTAAAATAAAAGGTGAACAGGGAGGAAATAACTGAAGACAAAGAAATACAACACTCTAACTATTCTATGTGTATTCAAGCCTTTGAGGAAAAACTTGAATCGAAACTAACTCGAGGTTCGCATATGGATAACCCACTCTGAAATAATAATTCCTGTGCAAAATAGGAACTAAATAGGCAATTTGGACTAAATATGAGGATGATATCTAAAGAGGCAACGAGAAGGAATTGAATAATTCATCTAGGTGAGGTCATCAATTCCAGGAAGCTCTGCCTCTCCAAGTGAATAATCTATCCACATTGGACCATATCTTCCAATCAAGAGATAGTGTACCTATGGGAATTTGACAAACTATCAAAATTAATAACTCTCATCCTAAATTGCATGGCCTAGACTATCCATCGACAAATTCGTATAAGGGACTCCTAGTTCTAGTCATTCTCTTAAATTAAATTAATTTCTAGTTCGTGAATGAGCATTTCTAGTCGTAGGCTCGCAATAGTACAACTAACTTAAGTACTATCACGAGTTCGCGTGATTTGCGAAGACAGACCTGCATGGGCCACCACAAAAACTTGTCACGACCCGCACCCGTTTTTTTTTTAAACGGATACGAGACGTGTCCAAGCCAGCCTACGCCACAGTGTCGACGGTAGAACGCTGTCACGGCCATGAAGATCAAATCACAAATAATGCTCATTCACAAACTAATTTAATTTACAATGATCACAAGTTTTACATTTACAGAAAAATATAAACTTGTACAAATATGAATGACTATAACTTGACTATCTAACTAATCTTCTAGGCTCGTCTGCAAGTACACTCCCCAAGCTAAGTGAATCCACGGCTAACCTGAAAATGTTGGTTTCCAGTCAGGAATGGAACGAGCACAATTCACTGAATGCAATTTCAAATAAAGAAAATGACTATAAGACAAAGGTTAGACATCAATCATGGGTTTGAAAATAAACAGTAAAGCTGTAAGAAAATCAATAGTAATAAATAGACCAATATACTTTTCCACCATTAGAAGTACCTTTGATATGTGATCGGTCTCGGGACAATTATGCGACACGGTCTACACGGTCTAAAGTTACACGGTCTACAGTTACACGGTCTACAGTTACACGGTCTACAATTACACGATCTACAGTTAATATTACAATAAAGAAACATTGTCTACAGAATAATAATCACGAACTACACAGATTAAATGCAATAAATAAATCACTGTCTACACGGTCTAGTTGCAATAAATAAATCACTGTCTACAAGAAGTAAATGTAACACGGTCTACACGGTCTACAAGAAATAAATGCAACGGTCTACACGGTCTAAGGTCAGATCACACATCGTTGGTACTTCTCATTCCCGGCTCAACAATTTATAATAGAAAATAATCACATAACTAATGAAACCAACCAATGAAATATAGTGAAAATCAATATCGAAATGCAGACAATAAACTGTACTCGCCTGTGGTCCTTTGCTGGTGAAACCGACAATCTGAACTACTCAATGTGCCACTATAGTCAAAACCCGTACAACAGTCCCCGGAAGCTGAAATAAACAATACCAATAATCTCAGAATAGTCTAATTAGCTAGGATTGCCTGTCCTTAAGTCTAATTCTGGATACATGGGCAAAACGGTAATTTTGGGCAAAAACGATGTCCGCCGTTGGACCCGCTTTGCACCGAAAGCGTGCCAGAGTCAACGGTCTCTAAAGTCGTCAAACTACATGTCTACGGATCTAGTTTTCTGATATGAACCCAACCGTATGTCCAAAGTTGGATTCCGACGGGCTGTGCACAAAATCGTCCGTTGAGTGGAACCGTGGGCCCACAAAACGACGTCGGATTCAACTGTCTCAATTGGACCAAATTTGGCATACAGGACCAGAAAAACGATACGGTTCTGTTGGCGCAAGTTTCGTCTCATCTGACGAGCTGCACAAAGTAATTAAAAATTTGCAAATGTGCACGATACGGGGAATTTC
>JANAVB010005596.1:0-22500 GCA_029216955.1 Iris pallida
ATTTGACCTTAATGTACTATTTTTCTAACTTAAGAATATTTTTCACTGGATTTTTAGTACCATAAGAATGTTTTTTCGAGGCACCCACATCGGGTTGGTCATACCTCTAAATATTTCACGTCTTGAAGACCTATCAATATTGACTAACTTTTTTTCTTTGATTACGATTTTTTTACTATATTTTTCGAATCAAGATAATTTTGTGAAGTCCATATATATCTGTATATCATCATAAACTCACTTATATTGATCAGTCCAGAAGACAAATATCGTTTCCGAAGACTGATGTTAATTATCCTCGAAAATTGATGCTGATCATTCATGAAGATATATACATATATTGATTGTTGAGTTGTGCACACTCAAAGGAAAGTGTATTAGTTAGTTGTAACTAACTATTGGATGATTATGCCAACCAATAATAGCGATATGCTTATCTATTTGTAATCATGTAGTGATACTATTTTATCCGGTTGTTAATTAAGTCGAAGTTTATGAAAAAAATCTTGAAAGGGTCCAGTCACTTGAGAATTCATCTCTCAGAGCATCTTCAACCCTAATGTCTTGTAATGTGATGTGATTCCTATGTGGCATGAGGTATAAGACAATGTTTTTCCTAGGTGACAATATTATATTCACACAAGACACTGAAGTAAAAAATCTTCTCCAACGCAAAAATATTGAAAAGACAATAAAATTTATTTTTTTCAACGTCCAAGACAACTTATTCCCTTCTTTCTAAATTTTTTTTATCCATAATTGATGATGTGGAGGTAAAGATATTGTGAAGTGCATTGTCTAGAACTAGACAAACAACTTCACAATGTCTTTGCCATGTCAACTTCACAATTTGTTGACATTTGCATTGGAGAAGAACTTTTTCAATAACAAAAAAACTATTTGGCACCCGCGGGTGCACTAGCGGTGCACCCGCGGGCCCGAGGATGACGCAATCGTCGCCGTCATCGTCCCTACCGCTCTGCCGCCGTCTTCTCTCCTCCCCTGCTCCACCGCCACCTTGTCTTCCTCCTCCTACAATGATGACGACCACCCCCTCCTTCTGCTGCTCCGCCGTCCGGTGTTGGTACCATCGCCGAAGCCTCCTCCTCCTCCTCCTCCAAGCCCTCCCCCCCTACCGCTCCTCCTCCCCACACAGCGACGTCAGCGACGTCCTCGGTCCCGCGGGTGCACCGGCTGTGCACCCGCGGGTGCCAAATAGCAGGTTTGTTCAATCTTTTCTCTCTTAGTCATTAATTGACTATAACAATAGCCCCCTATTGGAAATGGTCCAAAAATCTCAACCTTAAGTTCTTGAGTTTTGAAACAAGAATATATTTCCTAAGAGTTGTATTGATTCCTGATATTAGATTCGGAACTAATTTCATTTCTTAGGAATTATCTTTTCAACTCTTGATAAATTCATTAGGTAGGTCCATTTTGATTTTGCATCTCTCATTTAATATCTGTTGTTATTTTTATAACACATGCATGTATGCTATCATCAGGTTTGCGGGTATAAAGGCATTTTTCATGACAGGCCGCCTCACTCAGCCGCTGCTCCTACTGCCTGGTTCCTTACAGCAATTTACAAGTTGCAGCATTCTGCTATTGGCCGCCACATCAACAAGCGATCAGCACAGATACAAGCCAAAAAAGACGTATGACTTGTACAATACTTGCGAGTCACCGCACTTCTGCCCGGCAGCCTCGCTCTTCTAATTCCTCCTGCTCCGCCGCCTCTCTCCCCCTCCGTCCTCCGACCACCTCTCTGCCGATTCGTGCAAGTAGACTAGTACTACACGAGCCATATAGCACGGGTGCATACAAACTATCCCATTAGCAATAATATGGACACATATCTTTACTATTATAAAAAGCCTCAAAAATAAGTTGAAAATGAGCCTTCTAAGTCCTATACATCAGTAAAAAAATTAGCTTTTTTAATCTTTCTATATACCATAGAATGTATATTCCTCATATAAAAAAAAAAAAAAAAAATCATAAAATCCTTTTAACTACCTGAACATATATCTCAAATCCTATCAGCATATTTATAACAGATCTAACTTAAAATATATTCAATATTCAAATTATATTTAAATTAAATATATAATATTATCTAAATATATATACCGATCCAAAGTTCTAAAACCATATATATAACAAAATATTAATTAAATATATTAAAAATATATTTATACATTTTAATATATTTTAAATTTCTATCTAATTACGTGCATCACATCAGGTGAACATGACTAGTACAAATACACACATTTCCGAATAGATACAATTACAAATAGTTGCACACTATAGAGTATAGACATGGATAGTATGAATACAAACACATACTTTATTTTACTGTGTCCATGTAACATATGTATACATATATATACGAACACGATACAGACACCATTTTACCGTGTCTGCGAAACATAAGATGTCCGACAGGTTGTGGCAGAAACCGTCGATCAATTTTCAGTGTGTGTCCATGTTTTCTTGAATCTTCATGAGACCAGATCCCCCTCTTGCACCTGTCTTGTAGTCTCAACAGTAGTAAATAGTGAGGAACATTCTGTTGTCCAACTGTTCACAAAATGAACAATCATATATACTCACTTGTGCCATCCTTGCTACTGTTTGGCTACGTGTCCAGGAATATTCCAACAACAACAAAAATAGAAAAACAAACCAAAACAAACCCATAAATATTAAAGCCAAATTGTTATTCTACGTACAAACTGCAAGCAAATGTCACCATTCATTCATTCCTTCATGAAGGGAGAGTCACACAAAACAATACTTACTCCTACTCTTCACTAAGATCGAAAAGCAGCTGCAATGGCTCAAGACAGCGAGTAGTAGTCCAAGCCAAACACATCAGTTGCGGTCGTGCCGTAGTCCGTCGCCACACCCTGCTTCGGCGGCGAGCTGTCGACGAGCATCGAAGCGCCGCCTCCGCCGCCGCCGAGATGATCGCAAGCGCTCAGCTCCCACCAGGGCTCCTCCACCCAGTACCCTCCCCACATCTCATCGAAACTAGCCAGCTCCCCTCCACATGTCGCCGCCGCCGCCGCCGCCGCCGCAGCCGGAACGGAGGAGGAAGACGCGTCTGCAGAATTACACTCCGCCGCCGCCGACGACTTGAGGCAGCCCTCGGGGATTATGCTGCTCAACTCGCCGCCGGACCTGTCGTCGCAGTCGAACCGATACGGATCGTTCGGGAGGGGCGGCACTGGCTCGGCGGCGCACGCGGTGCAGTTCGGCTGGCATGCAAGCTGATGGCACGCGGCCGGCGGCGGAGGCGGCGGCGGCGCGAGCGGAGGCGCCATTAGGGTTTGGGAGTGGAACAGGGCGTACTGGTCGGCGTAGACGAAGTTGGTCCGGGCCTGGGCCCCCCTCATGGAGAGGGCGGCCCTGTCGTAGGCCAGCGCGGCCTCCTGGGCCGTGTCGAAGGTGCCGAGCCAGTGGCGCTCCTTCGTGGCCGGGTCCCTGATCTCCGCGGCGTATCGGCCCCACGGCCTCCTGCGCACGCCGAGGAACCTGCCGGGCTCGTTGGGCCTCCTCCGGCCCCTCCGGACCTCGGTGGGGGAGAAGGTGAGGAGGTTGTTGTTGTTGTTGTTGTCTTTGGTTGAGGTTTGGCTAGTGGTGAACATTGTGAGAATTTGGAAAGTTTTGAGAAGTAATTAATAATGCTGCAAAGTGCAAAGGAAGCAATTAAGCAGTTGGAGTTGGGGAAAGAGTTGTTTGGAGTAGGAGCTTCTTTTAAAGGGGGGTCACTGCACTTGCACTGCAACCATGGCCATGGGATGGGAGAAAGGGAAGTACAGTAGTGTACTTGGGCACTGATGGAGATCTGCACTGTGTATCTTTTAACTAGGGAGATACATATGTGTTGTATGTTAGGGTTTGTTGTTGTTTTGATAACTGAGCTGCATGCCCTCACTCGAACAAATTCTTCCCCCTTTAGTTTGTGTCCCCATTAATTACATGGCAACAGATTATAACCTAGTCCCCCCCCCCCCCCCCCCCCCCCCCTTTTTGTTTTGCAATGCGGAATAACACTCGGGATTTGTACATGCTGCATTGCATGTCTCTCAACCCATAGGCGGAGCCATTTGCCCACCCCACCCAAAGTTGAGAATTGCGCTGGCCCAAGTATTCATCTGGGGTTGAGAAACATTCATCTTGAATATTGTACGTATACACCGATCCTGAGAAGCTATATAAGTAATAAAATATACAAGCTATATTTTTTTAAATAATTGAGGTTAAACTAGAATTGGAAATAATTTGGATTAATATGAACAGAAAAACCTCAACAAACCTCAACTTAGACCATAATATTTTAAAGTTTGTCTTAGAAACAATTTGCGTTCTTGCAAAAAAAAAAAAAAAATCCTAGTATACTCCAATATGGTTGCCTCTTTCTACATGTAGGTTAGGATTATTTGCATCATGGTAGACTAAATATTTTTATGATTATGCCTAAAAGAGTCGGTCGGGTAAACTTAATTAAAAATAGTCACGTGTTAATTTTTTTAGTATGTTGGACATGGTTCTACATTGGTCAGACATGTTACGGGATGGACACGATGAGATATGGACATGACGATACTAACACAACATTGATTTTGTTAAAAAATAATAGAACATTTTAAGTTCAGCTCGGAGTAAACTAAAATCGTGGCTCAGCCCTTGCTCGGACCCACTGTCTCCAACTTTTATCGTCATTTATTAAAAAAAAAAGAATAATACGTTTCCATCCCGATGCTAGCTCGACTATATGAGACAGATGGCTTCCACACCTCAACTCGGACTAGAGGTGATTGGTATTATAATATGGTAATTAAGGTCACGAGTGTATGGTTGGTCTTCGTCATAAAAAAGGAAGAAAGTATATAAAAAATATAACAAACCAAGAATATCGTTGAAGGAAAATGATATTTCGTCCGCAAGATGTGATCGCAAGCCACGTGACCGAATTTTATTGCCTCCCTTCCTATTTGCTCCACCACCAGAATTTCTGTCAATGGAACAGCGAAAGTTTGTGTGAATGGTGAGGGCATGTTGGAGATTGGAATTGCCTCCATAAATCTTGTAATCCGAGTATATCTTTCGTATAATAGAAATTTATCGATCGTCTTTATCAGTGGAGTAATCCAGTTCAGACGAACCACATAAAATTTCTAATATGCTTAGTTTTGTTCACTATTTGGATTAGTGATTTTCTAGTTTCTGTACACCAATCCAGATTTCTTTTCACTTGAAATACCTATTCTCAACCTATTACATGGGTGCTGGCAGTAGAAGGAGCATGTACCCATGTGTAGTGCCCCGTCCCTACATCGTGCCCCGTTGTTCGTCCACGGGGTGCGCGAGAAAGGAACACTGTCGCTATCGACTCGGTCGGGACCGATAGATCGGGATCGATCGAATCGATCGAACGGGAACGGTTGAATTAAGATCCATTCCCCGTTATGGAATGGCTTCTTCGGAACCAAGTCCCATATTCAGCGGGCTGCGCCTCAAGGATTGACTCTGCGGCTGAGTCGGGAGAGACCTCCCGTTGCTCTGCTTTTCACGCCGCTTGCGTTGGTTTTGGCTTTGTTTTCTGAATGCGTTTTCGTGAATGTTTTCGATGGTTTTCATGGCTTACGCTTCGAACTTCGCATTCGTATCGAATTTCCTTGAATAACACAGTGTTCTAATCGGTTGCTTGTGCGATTTCAGGTGATCGCGTAGGCAACGTCTAGCGCGGCCAACCAGTTTCTCGCCTCAAGTAAATACTAAGGTGAGTGGCTGACCCTTCTTCCCTCGACCCTCTTCTCTAATACATTATCAATACTAGACATGTGCTATGCTAGATGTAATACAACGACATGAATGATATTTCAAATGAACGGCTACACGATGTCCCACGAACACGAATATACAGATGCTTGTCATAGAATATTATCGTGCCTGCAGTTATCAAAATCATATAGAACCGTGCTAAGGATGGATGAATCGATTAAATGAATGTCGCAACGATACTATAAGATGTGCCTTGAAATAACAATTAACTTAGCACGGTCATGGACAACTTGTCGACAAGGGCGATTGTTTCTTCGGACGGCATTCCGGGGCCACGGGACCGTTCCGGCCTAGGAAGAAACACGGATAGCTATGCCGGATGCATGCCACAGTAGGCAGGGGCTTTCAACGGGGCTCGCTACCTGCGCTGAAAGGATCCTGTCTACCAAGCTATATGTCCAGGATGGCTTGTCGTGCCAGTGACCTTCACGAACGTACTCAATTACAAATCTTTAATATAAACATGACAGGGAAGAACATGGTAAGTTTACGCTACGACGGCACGCTCTGCCGGGGGTAAGATCTATCGTCATTATACGGTTGTGCCTTCAAATATAAGTTTGAATTGAGTAGGATGGCTAGAAACTTCATTAAAGATTTGTATGCACGCTCACTTGAATTCTTCAACAAATGAGAGCACGGGATTTAAATTGCCACGCACCAGCACAAAGTGTAAAGTGCTGACCCTCGCTCTCAACAGGTACTCGGGACCAGGATAGCGTGCTAAGGAACTGAAGGCGACGCTCCTTTCTTTTGAAGCCTTGCTAGAGCGAAGGCTAGTTCTGCAATATTTTGAAGACTCCGACCCAACTGCATCATGAGTCACAGACTCTCGCCGATCCCAGGTCTTAGAGAGTCATTTTGATGTTTGTAAAAATGAATGTAAATGTATGGAATGTCTATCTCATCGATGTCGGTTGTAAGCCCGCGAGGCCTCTTTTGTAATCGAGTCTGTAATATACTTATTATCAATGAAAATGCAAGTTTCCATCTCTAAATGAATGTGCTCAATTTCTCTGCGTACTCTTATATATGCTGTTGTTTCGGATAACCTTATGAACCGCCTTGTGCAAGTGCAACTTAGGCTTGCACGGCATCATGCCCGGGGGACGACTATCGATTCTATCGAATCGGGGCGTGACATAAATGGTATCAGAGCACGGCTTTACGTCCTTGGCCTCCAGTGTCGAGTTTTTAGTCTCAAAAATCGTTGGTCTCGTGTCGATGAGATATGTCGTTCCATACGAGTACGCCCGCAATAAGTTTGGTGACTAATATATTTTGCCTTCAAAATCCCAGAAGGCACGTCGGTGAACGTGGCGGCGAACGAAGAAAGTGCTTCGAGCGGCTCGAGTAGCTCGAGGCCCGGACCCTCAAGCGATGCCATGGAGCGGATGTTGCGCATGCTGGAAGCGCAACAACGACAAGCCGAGGAGAGTCAACGCCAGAATGAGCAACATCGACGGCAGGCGGAGACACGTCAAACTCAGTTCGAGGCCCGATTCGAAGCACAATTCAAGTTGCAGCAGAAGCAGCTTGATACGCTCCAGCAGATTGTTCAGACGGTGGTGGCCAACAACAACAACAACTCTGCGATAACCCATGCCGTAACCGAGCCTGCGGTCAGACAAAGCGAAGTCGATCCGGAGGCACCCGAGCTTACACCTGCAGCACCGAGAAGTTCCAACTTCGACGTGTCGAAATTCACAAAGAGTTGCCGTACTTCATTCAACGGCACGGAAGATCCGTCCTTGGCGATTGACTAGTTAGAGGAACTAGAAGACAAGTTCGAGCTGCTGGGCGTTGAAGAGTCCAAGAAAGTCGCATGCGCTCAACTTCTACTCCGGTCGAACGCGCACGACTGGTGGGCCGTGCAAAAGCGAGCAATCAGACGCGACGACGAGACAACGGCAATTTCTTGGGCCACCTTCCGCGAGGCGTTCGAGATCGAGTACCTCCCCATAGCCATTCGACAAGAGAAGGAAAATGAATTCATGCAGCTAAAGCAAGGAAACATGACGGTGCGGCAGTATGCGACGGAGTTCAACAAGTTAGCCAAGTTTGCTGGAGAATTCCTGCCCTCCCTGGCAAGTCATGCTCGACGGTTCGAAGTGGGTCTACGACAATCCATCTACGCCCATGTGACCGTTCCACAATACAAAACGATAGGGGAGTCTCCCAACCACGCCCTCCGTCTTGAAAGCCAATATCCTCCAGATGCTGCCGGCGCTGTGCATACCTACAATCACAAACGCCCTTGCCATGCGGGAGGAAATAACGTGACCAAGCGTCCGAACAACGGGCACCAGGGCGAACCTCAGGCGCAGAATCCGAGACTTCTTCGCTGCACCAAATGTTATCGGAACGGGCACCTGGCCGTCGACTGTCAAGTTCAAAATGGCGGGTGTTTCTACTGCGGAAAAAGGGGTCACTACCATGCAGACTGCCTGAAGCGTAGAAGAAACAACTTGAACACGCCTCAGCATCCACAGCACCGTCCGGGGAATCAAGTTCCGGCGCCTCGAGCACCTCAACCCGCACTGCAAAATGGCCAAGACCGTCGCCCCAATGCCCAGGGCCGTGTCTACGCCATGACCCGAGATGAAGTGCTTGCATCAGATACGGTCGTGACAGGTATACTTAGTTTCAATAATGTGCCTGCTCGTGTATTATTTGATTCAGGTGCTTCACATAGTTTTATATCGGCGGACTTTGTCGCCGAGCACAAATTTCCGATGATATCGTTAGACCTCGACCTTAGCGTAAGCACACCTTCAGGCACACCAATACTCACTAATTTAGCTTGTGCCGACGGGATTATTTGTATCGGCGGTCAAAAGATCGGTCTTGACGTGATAGTCCTAGATATGAAGGACTTCGATATCATTCTGGGAATGGATTGGCTCGGGCCGTGCAACGCAACCATAGACTGCGCCAGAAAGACGGTCACCTTCCGCATTCCAGGGGTGCCTGAATTCTGCTTTTCGTGTAGTGAGGTGTCGTCGACCTGCATGTTGATTTCGGCAATTTCTGCTCGAAGGATGCTGCATTCTGGGTGCGAAGGCTATTTGGCGTCCGTCCGAGACATGCGACAGGATGGTGCAAACGCGGGTCAGACCGACGTTGTGGCAGAATTCCCCGATGTGTTCCCGGACGAGCTACCCGGCATGCCTCCCGATCGAGAAATCGAGTTCAGCATCGATACATTTCCCGATACTCGACCAATTTCCAAGGCCCCGTACAGAATGGCTCCCGCCGAGCTGAAGGAACTCAAGGTCCAGCTACAAGAGTTACTCGATAAAGGATTTATTCGGCCTAGTGTTTCACCGTGGGGAGCGCCCGTATTGTTCGTGAAGAAGAAGGATGGGTCCATGCGTCTGTGCGTCGATTACCGAGAGCTTAACAAGGCCACCATCCGGAACAAGTACCCATTGCCCCGCATAGACGACCTATTCGATCAACTGCAAGGCGCCTCGGTATTTTCGAAGATTGATCTCCGCTCGGGCTATCATCAACTCAAGATCAAGTCAGACGACGTGCAAAAGTCAGCCTTTCGCACCCGTTACGGCCACTACGAGTTCCTGGTAATGCCATTCGGACTGACGAACGCCCCTGCCGCCTTTATGGATATGATGAATCGGGTATTTCGACCCTTCCTTGATAAATTTGTGGTAGTCTTCATTGATGATATTCTCGTCTACTCGAAAGACAGGGCGCAGCATGCAGAACATCTACGGGCCGTGCTCCAGACACTTCGAGAACATGAGTTATACGCGAAGCAGAGTAAGTGCAAATTTTGGCTAAGCAGCGTATCCTTTCTTGGTCACATCATTTCGTCCGAAGGCATTGCAGTCGACCCGAAGAAAGTGGAAGCTGTTGCTGATTGGAAATGGCCTGCGTCTGCTAGTGAGATTCGAAGCTTTTTTGGTTTGGCGGGATACTATCGACGCTTCGTGAAAGACTTCGCAAAGATTGCATCGCCACTGACTCGCCTGACTCAGAAGGGAGTCGTGTATGAGTGGTCGGATGACTGTGAAGCTTCGTTCCAGGAGCTAAAACAGCGACTAATTTCGGCACCTATACTCGCACTTCCGGATGGGCCAGAGGGTTTTCAGATATTCAGCGATACTTCAGGCCAGGGCTTGGGATGTGTGCTCATGCAGCGAAACAAGGTGATATCCTTCGCCTCCAGACAGTTAAAGCCGCACGAGAAGAACTATCCTACGCACGACTTGGAGTTAGCGGCGATTGTGTTCGCGTTGAAATTGTGGCGTCACTATCTATATGGTGTGGCGTGCGCGATCTATACCGACCACAAGAGCCTCAAGTATCTCTTCACTCAGAAGGAGTTGAACTTACGACAACGGCGCTGGCTCGAACTGATCAAAGACTATGACTTGACGATCGACTACACTCCGGGCAAGGGAAATGTGGTGGCGGACGCTCTGAGTCGAAAATATCTTGCCTCGCTATCCATCAACCGCAGACTATTACAAGATTTAGAAGAAATGGGCATCGATCTCCGGGTTCGATTCAGGGATATACGGTTGGCGCAGCTGCAGTTAGAGCCGAGTTTGCTGGAAAAGATCAAGACCGCTCAGAAGGATGATCCGTACCTGAAGAAAATGCGCGAGCGAATTTCAACAGGTAGTGCGACCGACTTTGCGGAAGACAAGACCGGCGTGCTGAGAATGAATGGCCGACTATGTGTTCCGGATGATTCAGAACTACGAAAGGAGATAATGTCGGAGGCCCATTATACGAAATATACATTACATCCAGGCAGTACCAAGATGTATAAGGACCTCCGCACGACCTTCTGGTGGCACGGGATGAAGAGAGATGTGGCGATCTTCGTGTCGCAATGCATGGCCTGTCAGCAGGTAAAAGCTGAGCATCAACGACCGGGCGGGGAGATGCAGAACCTTGCCATTCCAGAGTGGAAATGGGATCATGTCACGATGGACTTTATTGTTGGCCTGCCGAAGACACCACGGGGGAGCGACGCCATCTGGGTCATCGTCGATCGACTAACCAAGTCAGCGCACTTCATTGCCATCAAAGTTACTTGGAGCGTTGATCGCCTGGCGCAGATTTATCTTGACGAGATAGTACGGCTGCACGGAGTTCCAGTATCCATCGTCTCTGATCGGGATTCACGGTTCATGTCGCGATTCTGGAGTAGCCTTCAGTCGGCGCTGGGTACCAAGTTGCAGTTCAGCTCAGCTTACCATCCTCAGACCTAGGGGTGCAACTCGGGCGGGTTGGGTCGGGTTTGAGGTCAACCCGAGCCCAACCCGATAGATCATAAGCCTAGCCCAAGCCCAAGCCCGACCCGACTTCGGGTTCAACATATGAAGCCCAAGACCAAGCCCGGACGATCGGGTTGGACTCGGGTTGGGTCGGGTCCATTGGGTTTATCGGACTCTAATATGATATTTGAAATAATTTTAAACAAGAGTAATATTAAATGCATAATCAAATAGCAATCAAGCCTCAATCATTACAAAATAAAACTGAAATGAGATTTAGGACAAGGAATTGAAGAGTTCGGGTGAAAAAAATTATAGTTTAAACTTTTTATTTAAGTAGTATGAAACTATATATATATATATATATATATATATATATATATATATATATATATATATATATATATATATTATATGTATGTCGGGTTTCGGGTTCTTCGGGTTACCCACTACATGAACCCAAGCCCAACCCGATTTTTGATCGGGTTCAAATATTTTAACCCGAGCCCAAGCCCGAACCCGAATATCTTCAACCCGAACTCAACCCATTAACGGGTTTATCCGGTCGGGTTCGAGTTTAGCCCGCCCGAGTTGCACCCCTACTCAGACCGACGGCCAAACGGAGCGCGTTAATCAGATTCTCGAAGACATGCTACGGCTCTGCACAATTGACTTCAAATCAAGCTGGGACGTCCACCTACCGTTGGCGGAATTTGCATACAACAATAACTATCAGCCCAGCATCCAAATGGCGCCGTATGAAGCTTTGTACGGCCGGAAGTGCAGATCGCCCATTTGCTGGAATGAAGTCGGGGAACGGCAGATACTCGGCCCGGAGCTGGTGGAACAGACTGTGGAAAAGGTCAAGCTCATTCGGGAAAGACTGAAGATTGCACAGAGTCGGCAAAAGAGCTACGCCGATACCCATCGAAGACCGCTTGAGTTCCAGGTGGGCGATCATGTGTTCCTGAAGGTGTCGCCCATGCGAGGAGTTACTCGGTTCGGCGCGAAGGGGAAGCTGAGTCCTAGATTCGTTGGGCCGTTCGAAATACTCGAGCGGGTCGCCCTAGTGGCCTATAAAATTGCCCTACTGCCGGCGCTCGAAGGTGTGCACAATGTCTTCCACGTCTCCCAACTGCGGAAGTACGTGCACGACCCTAGCCACGTGGTAGATTTTGGCCAGCTGGAGCTAAAGTCCGACTTATCCTACGTTGAAGAGCCCGTTCAAATCTTAGAACGCAAGGATAAGCTGTTGCGGAATAGGGCGATCCCTCTCGTCCGCGTACTCTGGAGGAACCATGCGGCAGAAGAGTCGACATGGGAACTCGAGTCAGAGATGAAGGAGAAGTTTCCTTCAATGTTTTCGTAGAGGTAGGTTCTGTTCTTAAGTTTCGAGGACGAAACTTTTTCTTAGTTGGTTATGGTGTAGTGCCCCGTCCCTACATCGTGCCCCGTTGTTCGTCCACGGGGTGCGCGAGAAAGGAACACTGTCGCTATCGACTCGGTCGGGACCGATAGATCGGGATCGATCGAATCGATCGAACGGGAACGGTTGAATTAAGATCCATTTTCCGTTATGGAATGGCTTCTTCGGAACCAAGTCCCATATTCAGCGGGCTGCGCCTCAAGGATTGACTCTGCGGCTGAGTCGGGAGAGACCTCCCGTTGCTCTGCTTTTCACGCCGCTTGCGTTGGTTTTGGCTTTGTTTTCTGAATGCGTTTTCGTGAATGTTTTCGATGGTTTTCATGGCTTACGCTTCGAACTTCGCATTCGTATCGAATTTCCTTGAATAACACAGTATTCTAATCGGTTGCTTGTGCGATTTCAGGTGATCGCGTAGGCAACGTCTAGCGCGGCCAACCAGTTTTTCGCCTCAAGTAAATACTAAGGTGAGTGGCTGACCCTTCTTCCCTCGACCCTTTTCTCTAATACATTATCAATACTAGACATGTGCTATGCTAGATGTAATACAACGACATGAATGATATTTCAAATGAACGGCTACACGATGTCCCACGAACACGAATATACAGATGCTTGTCATAGAATATTATCGTGCCTGCAGTTATCAAAATCATATAGAACCGTGCTAAGGATGGATGAATCGATTAAATGAATGTCGCAACGATACTATAAGATGTGCCTTGAAATAACAATTAACTTAGCATGGTCATGGACAACTTGTCGACAAGGACGATTGTTTCTTCGGACGGCATCCCGGGGCCACGGGACCGTTCCGGCCTAGGAAGAAACACGGATAGCTATGCCGGATGCATGCCACAGTAGGCAGGGGCTTTCAACGGGGCTCGCTACCTGCGCTGAAAGGATCCTGTCTACCAAGCTATATGTCCAGGATGGCTTGTCGTGCCAGTGACCTTCACGAACGTACTCAATTACGAATCTTTAATATAAACATGACAGGGAAGAACATGGTAAGTTTACGCTACGACGGCACGCTCTGCCGGGGGTAAGATCTATCGTCATTATACGGTTGTGCCTTCAAATATAAGTTTGAATTGAGTAGGATGGCTAGAAACTTCATTAAAGATTTGTATGCACGCTCACTTGAATTCTTCAACAAATGAGAGCACGGGATTTAAATTGCCACGCACCAGCACAAAGTGTAAAGTGCTGACCCTCGCTCTCAACAGGTACTCGGGACCAGGATAGCGTGCTAAGGAACTGAAGGCGACGCTCCTTTCTTTTGAAGCCTTGCTAGAGCGAAGGCTAGTTCTGCAATATTTTGAAGACTCCGACCCAACTGCATCATGAGTCACAGACTCTCGCCGATCCCAGGTCTTAGAGAGTCATTTTGATGTTTGTAAAAATGAATGTAAATGTATGGAATGTCTATCTCATCGATGTCGGTTGTAAGCCCGCGAGGCCTCTTTTGTAATCGAGTCTGTAATATACTTATTATCAATGAAAATGCAAGTTTCCTTCTCTAAATGAATGTGCTCAATTTCTCTGCGTACTCTTATATATGCTGTTGTTTCGGATAACCTTATGAACCGCCTTGTGCAAGCGCAACTTAGGCTTGCACGGCATCACGCCCGGGGGACGACTATCGATTCTATCGAATCGGGACGTGACACCATGTAACATTCCATACCTTGCGCTGAATCCTTTAGACATTGCTTTTATGCTATATTTAGATTTGAGAGCTTGAGAAGCACATGTTCGTTCTAGGCTTGATAACTTTTGAGACTATATATGAAAATTTGCAGATAGTATAGATTATGTTTTTTTTTTCTTTTTTCTTTTTTAACTAAACTAAGTTATTTTCATGCCTCTAACACTCCTTTATAATTTCTATTTTTAAATACTCCTAAATTATATTATTTATTAATATTTATAATTGTTTTAAGGTAAATTCGTAGTTATTATTGATATACCTCATATATTTTAATCGTGATCCATTTTTATCATTTTATAATTTGGCAAAAATACTATTTCGTTCTATTATACAGATAAGACATCGGGAGAATTATGTGTGGAATTGACTACTTGATCTTCTTCATTATTTGGGTTGTTAATGCTATCCTTTGAGGTCATGTTTGTTGTAATATTGTTTATGTAAGTGCCGATTTTCTCACATTGACAAAAGTCGTCACTGGTGTGCTGTCGTACACATCTATATTGTATTTGTACAAGACGTATCCGTGCACATTTGTAAAATAGTGTTTTTCTTACAGGGGATAAACAGAAAAATTGAATAATACATGATATAAAAGAAATAGACCTTTAGCGATAATTTTGCAGCGTAAACATAAGTTCTCAAAAAAATCGAGTAGAAAATGTCAAACTTGGCTTCAACTTTGAAATAGTAAAATGAGATATATCAGTTCCATAAATTTTAATTTTTTATTAACAATAAAAAGAAAAACTTTTAGCGGAATTCTTCAAAAATTGAATTGTAAACTTCAAAATGCCAAACGAGGTTCTAGAGAGTTGGACGAGCTTTTGGGGACTTTGAACGTCCACATGATTTTCGACACCATCGACGAGCTGGTATCAACTCAGCTCACCTAAATTAATACAATATTCTTGTGACATCATACAATATTATTAGCAATTTTTCTATTTTTTTCTTATGGTCAATTAACAAATTCATTCCTGAAAGTTTAAAAATTATTATTCGAACGTGTTCATTATACTAAATTGGTTAAATGAGGATGATGAAAATAATAGTAGTTCCTAAGTTGTTTAAGGTTTGAAGTGCCTTCGAAATAGAATCTGATCTCTCCACCACGTTCCATTCAGGTTGATTGTTCGTTGCACTCTATTCTACTTCTGGATGTGTTCTTTTTTCTTTTCATTTTTATTTTAGAAAACCAAGGCCGTGGACAACATCACCCAGCCAGCCTTAGTCTGGAAGCCGCGACCACCGCCACCCAGCAGCTCCCACGGAGATTCGATCTCAGGACCTCACCCTCGTGTGCCAACAGTCTTACCGGTGCACCACCGCACCATTTGCAGGAAGTATTCTTTTATATATATATATATATATATATATATATATATATATAAAAGAAAAGTGAGATGCCATCTTATGGTGGTGACTATGTGTCACCCTCCTATGCTATCATCATGCACCAAAAAGTGTGCAAGTACATGATGATAGCAGGAAAATGGTGACATATAGCCACCTCACTTCCCTTATTATTATTATTATTATTATTATTATTATTATTATTATTATTATTATTATTATTATGGAGGCTGCTATTTTGTCCGTCCGGAGGCTGGTCCGTCCCCACGTGGCGGACGTCCATTGGCTCCTCCGTCTGGGTGGACCCAAATTAGCAGGAGAGGCCAATGGTTGTCCGCCACGTAGGCACAGACCAGCCTCCCAGATGGACAAAATAGACTTTCCGTGTATATATATATACCCAGGTGAATTTCTGACTGATTTTTCAGTCTTTTATCTTTTTTCTATCAGAACCAACAATTGTAGTGTGTGTATATATTATCCATTTGTGCAGTTGACATCAATTAATACAGTGGAAGCACTGGTTGAAACCCAACCCAACAGTATCCCCAACACTTGTCAATAAAAGAACACATTTTGTTTCCATTCCTGACACAAAGAAAAAGAGTTCTGTGTACGAACTCCTCCCACCTGTCAAGTTGAAAACGGGACACCTCATGTACAGCTGTCAGCGAAGCACATCTTCGGGGTTGTTTCCAGTTCCAGATGCACTGAGTGAATGAAAGCATGGGCTACGACTACAGGCCCCTACTACACACCACCATCCACAGTTTGAGTACTAAATCCCCTTTTTTCCTGTACGGATCAATCGATTTCCGCCGAGGAAGGGAAGGGGGTGGTCTACAGTGAACGGCTGGCAGTAGATTCTCCCTATCCATCCAACGGCTGACCGGGCACTGTAGCTGTAAATGGCATGCAATGTGCGCTTAATTGAGCCAGACAGACCGAGAGACCGGCTAGTAGCGCAGGGATCAGAGTGGATTTGGTCTTCCGGATCTGCAGGATTTGACTGTTCCACGAGCTCTCTCAGAGGGAAGTGAGGGTTAGGGGATGGTTCTACTCAGGGCCGTCCGGGCTAAAATATCTCCCGTTCCCTACATATTGCAAACTCTTGGTCTTGGTCATGGTGTCCATTGGACCGGACGGCCCGTTACGGATCCGGTTTGATTAAATTCGGACTGGACCGTGTCACGCTCCGATTCCGTAAAATCGATAGTCGTCCCCCGGACGTGATGCCGTGCGAATCTAAGTTGCGATCGCACAAGGCATAGTCATAAGGTTATCCGAAACACAACATCAAGTTAGAGTACGCAGAGAAATTGAATGACACATTTGAAATAGAAATAGACTTTTTCATTGATGATAATAAAACTTTACATAGACTCCTTTACAATCATTGCCGCGCGGGCTACAACATGACTCGACTTACAAAATGAACGCCGATGAGATAGTCGTTCCATACATTACATCCCTTTTTACAAACAAAACATAACATCTTTCCACCTGCTATCGAGGCGAGTCGAGCCGCCATCTTCTTTTGGACTGAGTGCGGGTCTTCTTCAAAAGGAATCCAGAAAATAAGCCTTTACACGCGGACGAGGCTTCAAAAGGGTTCACTTCGCCTTGAGCTTTCAAGTGGCACGTCCTTCTTAGTTCGGGGTACCTGCGTGGAGAGCGAGGATCAGTACATTACACTTTGTACTGGTGCGTGACTATTTAAGTTCCAAGCTCTCATTTGGTTGAAGAGTTTAATTGACTTAAAGTATGAATGTTTCTAACCATCCTAATGAATTGCAAACAAGCATATGACAAGCATAGTGAAATTTACGTTGAAACTTACCGACGGCGGCCCGCGCCGCGCCTTATGAAACTTACCATGTTCTTCCCTGTCAATTTGTTATCATTTCCATACCAAGTACATTATTTCGTGTGTTGGTCACTGGCTCCCAGAGCCATTGTGGACTCCTTCTAGCTTTAATTAGACGAGGCCCTTTCAGCGCGAGTAGCGAGCCCCGCTGCAAGTCCTCGCCTAACATTGTGCCCAGCACAGCTTATGAGATGTTTCCTTCTTGGCCGCAACGGTCCCGTGGCCCCGGGTTGCCGTGCGGGAAAACTTTACCTTGTCGATAAGTTGTCCATGACCGTGCGAAGACCATTTTTCCTTCTTTTAGTTATTAAGACATAGCCTACATTCTCTTTAAAAACTCAATCATTTTACCGTGCCCGTGCCCTTGCATTCAATCTTTAATCCGCAACAACACTATCGATTTACCAAAGAAAGGGGTCAAGAAGAGAAGGTTCAGCCACTCACCTTGAGTTTACTTCGGCGAGAGAACTTGTTGGTCGTACTAGACGTCGCCTACGCGATTACCTGAAATCGCACAAGCAATCGATTAGAACACTGCATTATTCAAGAAGTTCGATAGGAAATGCGAGTTCGAAATGCAAGCCATGAAAACCATCGAAAACATTCACGAAAACGCATTCAGAAAACAAAGCCAAAACCAACGCAAGCGGCGTGAAAAGCAGAGCAACGGGAGGTCTCTCCCGACTCAGCCGCAGAGTCAATCCTCGAGGCGCAACCCGCTGAATATGGGATTTGGTTCCGAAGAAGACATTCCATAACGAGGAATGGATCATAATTCAATCGTTCCCGTTCGATCGACTCGGTCGATCCCGACCGAATCGATAGCCACAATGTTCCTTTCTCGCGCACCCCGTGGACTGAGTACGGGGCACGATGTAGGGACGGGGCACTACACCATAACCAACTAAGAAAAAGTTTCGTCCTCGAAACTTAAGAATAGAACCTACCTCTACGAGAACAATGAAGGAAACTTCTCCTTCATTTCAGACTCAAGCTCCCACGTCGACTCCTCGACCGAATGGTTTCTCCAGAGGACACGGACTAGAGGAATAGCACGGTTGCGGAGAAGTTTATCCTTGCGCTCCAAGATTTGCACCGGCTCTTCGACATATGATAAGTCTGCCTTCAGGTCCAGCTTACCCAACTCTACCACATGCCCCGGATTGTGCACGTACTTCCGCAATTGTGAGACGTGGAAGACGTCATGTACCTCTAACAATGCCGGCGGCAAGGCGAGTTGGTAAGCTACCGTGGCGACTCGCTTCAATATTTCGAATGGGCCAACAAATCTTGGGCTCAACTTTCCTTTCGCACCGAACCGGGAAACTCCACGCATAGGCATCACCTTCAGGAATACATGGTCGCCTTCCGAGAACTCGAGGGGGCGTCGGTGCGTGTCGGCATAGCTTTTCTGCCGGCTTTGTGCTATCTTCAATCTTTCTCGTATCAACTTGACCTTCTGCACAGTCTGCTCCACCAGCTCCGGACCAAGTATCTGCCGTTTTCCGACTTCATCCCAGCAAATGGGCGATCTACACTTCCGGCCGTACAAAGCTTCATACGGCGCCATTTGGATGCTGGACTGATAGCTGTTGTTGTATGCAAACTCGGCCAGCGGTAGATGGACGTCCCAACTTGACTTCAAGTCGATCGCACAGAGCCGCAACATGTCTTCGAGAATTTGGTTCACCCGCTCTGTTTGGCCGTCAGTCTGAGGATGATAAGCTGAGCTGAACTTCAACTTGGTCCCCAGTGCTGAATGTAGACTACTCCAGAAGCGCACTACGAACCGTCCATCCTGACCCGAGACGATAGAAACTGGAACCCCGTGCAGCCGAACTATTTCATCAAGATATATCTGAGCAAGGCGGTCGACGCTCCAAGTGACTTTGATGGCGATGAAGTGCGCTGACTTGGTTAGTCGATCGACGATGACCCAGACGGCGTCGTTTCCCCGCGGCGTCCTCGGCAAGCCAACAACGAAGTCCATAGTGATGTGATCCCACTTCCATTCTGGAATGGCAAGGTTCTGCATCTCCCCGCCCGGTCGCTGGTGCTCGGCTTTGACTTACTGACAGGCCATACATTTTGACACAAAGAGCGCTACGTCCCTCTTCATGCCGTGCCACCAAAAGACAACGCGGAGGTCCTTATACATCTTGGTGCTGCCAGGATGCAAGGAATATTTTGTATAGTGCGCCTCCGTCATTATCTCCTTTCTAAGTTCTACGTCGTCCGGTACGCATAGCCGTCCCTTCACGCGCAACACTCCCAACTCGTCCTCTGCAAAGTCAGACGCTTTCCCTGTCGATATCAGCTTTCGCATCTTCTCCAGGTAGGGGTCGTCCTTCTGTGCAGACTTGATCCTCTCCAGTAGGCTCGGTTCCACCCGCAGTTGCGCTAGTTTCACGTCTCTGAAACGAACTCGGAGTTCAATGCTCATTCCTTCCAAGTCACGCAGCAGTCGATCGTCGATGCATAATGAAGCTAAGTACTTTCGGCCCAGCGCATCCGCTACCACATTTCCCTTGTCCGGCGTATAGTCGATCGATAAGTCATAGTCTTTGATTAGTTCGAGCCATCGCCTCTGCCGCAAATTCAGTTCTTTCTGGGTGAAGAGATACTTGAGGCTTTTGTGGTCCGTATAAATCCTGCACGCCACGCCATAGAGATAGTGACGCCACAGCTTCAATGAGAACACAATTGCCGCTAGTTCTAGGTCGTGCGTGGGGTAGTTCTTCTCGTGCGGCTTCAACTGTCGGGAAGCAAAAGATATCACCTTATCCCGCTGCATGAGCACACACCCCAAGCCCTGGCCAGAAGCATCGCTGAAGATTTGAAATCCCTCCGTCCCTTCAGGAAGAGCAAGTATCGGGGCCGAAACGAGCCGTTGTTTGAGCTCCTGGAAGGAAGCTTCATAGTCGTCTGACCACTGGAATGCGACTCCTTTCTGGGTGAGGCAAGTCAACGGCGATGCGATCTTCGCGAAGTCCTTCACGAAGCGTCGGTAGTATCCCGCCAAGCCTAGGAAGCTTCGAATTTCGCTAACTGATGCGGGCCATTTCCAATCAGCAACTGCCTCGACTTTCTTCGGATCGACTGCGATGCCCGCGGCGGAGATGATGTGCCCAAGGAATGAGACGCTGTCCAGCCAGAACTCGTACTTGCTCATCTTCGCGTACAACTGATTCTCTCGAAGGGTTTGGAGTACCGTCCGCAGATGCTCTGCATGTTGCGCTCGATCCTTCGAGTAGACGAGGATGTCGTCGATGAAGACTACTACGAACTTGTCAACGAACGGACGGAACACCCGATTCATTAGGTCCATGAAGACGGCAGTGACGTTTGTCAGACCGAACGACATTACCAAGAACTCGTAGTGGCCGTAACGAGTGCGGAAGGCAGACTTCGGCACGTCATCTGGCTTGACTTTGAGTTGGTGGTAACCCGATCGTAGATCAATCTTCGAAAACACCGTTGCACCTTGGAGCTGGTCGAACAAGTCGTCGATGCGGGGCAGGGGGTATTTGTTTCGGACGGTGGCTTTATTCAATTCCCGATAGTCGATGCAGAGTCGCATCGATCCATCCTTCTTCTTCACGAACAGCACGGGCGCACCCCACGGCGAGACACTCGGACGGATAAACCCTCTTTCGAGCAATTCCTGAAGTTGTGCCTTCAATTCTTTCAATTCTGCAGGGGCCATTCTGTACGGAGCCTTCGAGACCGGACGGGTGTCGAGGAATGTGTCGATGGTGAACTCTATTTCTCGATCGGGCGGCATGCCGGGTAGTTCGTCCGGGAACATGTCTGGGAATTCTGCCACAACGTCGGTCTGACCCGCGTTTGCACCATCCTGTCGCATGTCTCGAACGGATGCTAGATAGCCTTCGCATCCAGAATGCAGCATCCGTCGAGCCAATATTGCGGAGATCACCATGCAGGTCGGCGACGCCTCACCACACGAGTAGCAGAATTCAGGCACTCCAGGCATGCGGCATGTGACCTTCTTTTCAGCACAGTCTATGGTTGCGTTGCACGGCCCGAGCCAGTCCATTCCCAGAATGATGTCAAAGTCCTTCATGTCTAGAACTATCACATCCAGACCGATCTTTTGACCGCCGATAGAGATAATCCCGCCGACGCAAGCTAAGTTTGTGAGAATTGGTGTGTCCGAAGGCGTGCTTACGCTAAGGTCGAGATCTAATGATATTACAGGAAATTTGTGCTCGACGGCAAAGTCCGCCGATATAAAACTATGTGAAGCGCCTGAATCAAATAACACACGAGCAGGCACATTATTGAATTTTAGTATACCTGACACTACGGTATCTGACGCCAGCGCTTCGTCTCGAGTCATGGCATAGACGCGGCCCTGAGTGTTGGAGCGACGATCTTGGCCATATTGAGGTGCAGGTTGAGTGGACGGAGGAGGTCGAGGCGCCTGTCCTCGATTCTCTTGGCGATATTGTTGTGGCGGGACGTTACGAGTCAATCTGGGGTTTGTGCAATACCGAGCGAGGTGGCCCTTTTGTCCGCAAGCATGGCATTCCCCTCTGAAGGGGAAGCAGTTGGTGGCTTCGTGCCCGAGGCGATTACATTTGGTGCAACGAGGTAACGGATTCTGACCCATGTAGCCGTCGTTGTTTGGACGCTTTGACGCGTGATTGTTGCCTCCCGTATAGCTAGGACGTTTGTGATTGGAGTGGCGCACAACGTCGTCAGCACCGGAAGGATGCAGGTTCTCAAGGCGGAGCGCGTGATTCAGAGCCTCGCCCACGGTCTTGTACTCCGGGACCCCGACATGCGCACCGATAGAGTGTCGTAGACCCTCTTCGAACCGTCGTACACGGCACTCTTCAGTAGGCAGAAACTGGCCAGCAAACTTAGATAACTTATTGAATTCTGCGGCGTACTGTTCCACCGTCCTGCTCCCTTGCTTCAACTGCATGAATTCATTCTCCTTCGCTTGACGAATGGCCGACGGAAGGTACTGGACTTCGAAAGCTTTGCGGAACGTGGCCCAAGAGAT
>JANAVB010005596.1:657500-697500 GCA_029216955.1 Iris pallida
ATTCTGAATTCATGGACATATAATTTGTAAGGTTTAGTACACTTTTATTTTGGCATATTTTTCGGTACGGAGCGGGTCCGATACGACACCGTTTTGACCCAAAATTACCTTTTTGCCCTTGCGTCCAAATTGGACTTATGGATAGGCTATCCTAGCTGATTTGACCATTTTGGACACGTTAGTGATATTTGTTTCACCATCCGACAACACATGTAGGTTTTTACCCTATTATTATAATCCTTCTCTTTTATTCGTACTTTTAGATCCTTATATCGGATTTGAGATCCATCGATTCCAGTGATTTCACAACTACTGAAATTGATATGTTGACCATATAGATGTTTATAGAGACTAGCCTTGACCCTGTTTGACCATGGTTGACTGCTTTGACTGAACGTCGAAGTAGAGTCAACATTTGACCTAGGTCAGACTAGTTTTGACCTAGAGTTGACCAGAGTTGACCAGTTGACCAAAAGTCAAGTGTAAGTCAACCATTGACCCAGTTTGACCTAGTTGACTTGGTTTGACTTCCTGTGACCTAGTGTGACTCAGTGTGACCTAGTTTGACTTAGTTGGATTGAGATTGACCGAGATTACATAGCTTATACTATAGAATCAAGCCTAACACTGTTGAACCCTAATTAGTTTATATATATCTTATCTTTAGGTCTATGGCATCACTCTGAGCATTGACCCCATTTGACAGCTCAGGACCGCAGACAAGTACATTCACTAATAGTTTTCATTGTCTTGATATCTGCTATATCCGATTCAGTCGTAGTGTTTTACTTGATTCTCAGTCACGATAGTTCACGGACTAGTATTATCGGATTCCTGTCATGAGATTTTATTCCTAGATTCTTGGGATACTGGTACTTGCTTGGTCTTAATTCTTGTACTTGTATTGACGTCGATTCCTGAAGAGGACTTGCTCCCCTCTTAGGGAATCCCGCGTCATGACGTGCTATGTCCGGATCCGTATACTATTCGGGAAATGAGGAATTTTATAGATAGTGTGATCAATGCCCACCTTGAGTTACTACTTGTATCATAGCTATACCCTTACCTCACGATGGGTATAGCCTGACCTGTGCTACTACTTGCTCCATATCTTACCATCCCGGTCGGACCGAGTCCACGCACTTGTAGCCGGTCGGCTGGAAGCCTGATTCTTGACCCATATCGATCACATTATGCTATAATATTCGAGGCACATTTTATATTTATTTATCTTATCATATATCTTATTCTGTCCTACATTCAGTACTTTCTCACCATGCTATGATATTCAATTACTCACATGTTTTACATGCCTTTATGTTATACCTTGATTGGAGACTAAGTTCTGCTCGGGAGAAGGGTTACAATCCTGGTCCTTGTTTGGTTTAAGGGTTGTAACTCAACTTTCGAACGGTTCCCAAGTCTTCATATATCTTTGTCTTGTAGTTCATTATACTGTCTCTTATAGAATTTGTCAATTCACATGGAACTGTTGTTAGTGTTTGTACTTGCTCATTTTTCTGACAGGATACCGTTGATATTATTTAGGAGTTGTTATACTATTAGTGGACTTCATGATGTTGCTAGCTGAGGTGGATCTCACTATTCTTATATGTGAGTTGCATGGTAGTTATCCTTAGTTCGTCTTGTTTTTCCTTCTTTATTTTTTTCTGTCTTATGATTCCTTCTAGTAGTTTCTAGTTGTTCTTCTGCTTTAGTTATATTTCTTGTCTTATCATCCTTAGCTGTTGTGATGTGACTAGAGTATATTTATAGTTATAGGCCTTCTAGACGTAGTGTATATTTATTGGGTACTAGACAGCGTTCTACCGCCGATACTGTGACGTAGGCTGGGCGTCGTCTACGTATTCGTACCGGTATATCTGGGTGCGGGTCGTGACACATTTTTAGTGGTGGCCCATGCAGGTCAGTCTTTGTAATTAATGTGAAGTCATGGTAGTACTTGAGCTTTCTGTACTACTGCGAGCCTGCCCTAGGATTAAGGTTGAGTCATGAAATATTTTAGGAATTTGGTACTCAGTCATATATTAGGAACTCTTGATAGATTCCAGGGATGACCCCTGGAAATCTTATTTCAAACTTTTCGAAACTTTTTCCATTTGTTCTTGTCCGTCCTGATTTTTGAAACATCTGTCCGTTATCAACTTTATTCCTTCTTGGGATGAGTTGTGGATCCAGAGGGAAGGTATAAGTTAGACTTATATATCTTCTAGATTGAGACATGAATATGATTTGCCAGTCTCATATCAGGTTGAGATTGTTTTAGATTATATTCCAATGATTTCCTTTTATCTTGACCTAGATAGTACCTTTGGATATCTCCTGAGAATTTTCTTCTAAACTCTACTTTGGAATCTGTTTTCGCTAGTTTCCATTTATTTATCTTTGATTTGTTGTTGAATTTTGAATCTTGATGTTCGTTGTTGACTTTGATTTTAATTTTGTTTGAAAAGTTTTTAAGGATTGAGTTAGGATATCCTGATAAACATATTTGATGGAGACGATGGGAAAGATAAATGTCTACTTTATTTATGGAGTTTAGATTTTATCGCAGTCATATTAGCTATCCTGACAAGGACATGGAGTCTTATTTTGGATATACTATCCTAGTTTTGGCATTTAGATTCTCTTGCAGCCATACCGGTTGGCGTGGTAAGGAATCTAAATGACATGATTATAGGGTGTATATCTTAGTTATGGACTCTATCGTTTATTGCAGCTATGTTTACTGGCGTAGCAAAAATTCTGGCAACATGATTTTGGATGGACGTGTATGATTATCAGGTCATATCTTAAATTGATTCACTTCTTTTTAACCAAATGATGAGGACAATTCATACCCTTATTTCTCGACTTATCATTCATTTCTTTTCTCATCGTATGATGATTTTCTCATCTTGCCATCATTTTCTTTGACTTGTTTAGCTATGTCTTGATTACACCAATCACCTATCTCATATCTATATCTGTCATCTACACTTGAAAATTCTGAAAATTTTGAAATTTTTATATCTCAATTGTTTCTTAAATTTTGATACTATTAAGATTTTGATTCCCTTATGTCCATGACCAATCAATTTTGGTCATCTTGTTTATCGTGCCAAAGAGTCTTGGTTGCTGACTAGACTCTGGATGACTTCAATTCCCTTGTGACTTGGATTTTCATCCTTCGATGTTCGTGCCCAGCCTTCGTTGATCTTATTCTTCATCTTGTCCAAATTCTGATTTACTCGAAAGTTGATCAACTTAGATCGTGTTGAGACAAATTTCCTTATCGTAGTTGGATTTCAATGCTATTAACCCTCGTACATTGCCTTCTAATTTTGATCATGTTTGGATTTTGAATACTCGTGCCTAAACTTTTTTCGACCTTGATTTCATTTTCTGATTACATCCAAATTTTTTGTGATTAGTCGTGCCTAGATGATTGGGCATGACTAAGACAACTTGGGATTTTCTTAACCGTGATTTTAACGATCATAACTATATATTTTATCTTGCCTCAAACTCGTGCCTACATTTTTGATTTTCAATCACGACTAACTAGTGTGACTACAAAATTATTCGTGTTAAAATTGAACATGTTTGACTTTCCACTGTGCCTAATTGACTTGGGTTCCTTCCTAAATTGTGATTTTAGGACCTTGATTTCGAATTCATGATTTTATCGTCTTTCACAACTGAACTTGGACCTTGATCGTATTTATGTGACCTATAATCTGATTCTATCAAATCTATCTCTCAGTAGTGCTATACTCAAATTTTTCTCCCCATGTGCTTCTCTTAGCCCTGTTTTAGATTTTGACTATCCGATTTTGATTTTCATGATCATGATAATCTTAACCCTAAATCTAAGTTCATCGAGCTGAAATCCTGTTAATCAATGTTTGACTTGATTGTAGCCGGACGAAGCTCAAGTTTGATTTCGTTATCATACCTCTATCGTGCCAAGTGAACTTAGACTATCTCCAATTTTAATCACGTTCGAACTTGGATCGTATTTCATGATTTTATTAACCATACTCAATCCTTGATCGAGTCTATAAGACCTTGACTTCGATTTTGTTGTGTCTGGAATTTTATCTCAACCATGCCAAACCTTGTTTTGGTCATGGTTAGCTTTCATCTTGATCGGGTCTATGCAACTTTCAGGTTGATTTCCATAAACCTAAGTCCTACAGATCACCCCGTACTTGAACTTCATTTATATTGTCAATTCCCCTAATCGTCTCTAAAATCGTGCCCCAATGACTTGACTTATTTCTGAAATCACGCATATATGATTTTGTTTGTATCATGATTCTATCGTACCAAATCCCTCATCGTGCCTAAACAATTTTAAATCGATTATCTTGATCGTGCAGAACTCATCATTTTTGGATCGTGCCTAAAATATTGCTTAAAATCTTCTATCATGTTTTAACCCCACTACCAACCCTTAATTTCGAGGATAAAATTTTTATAAGGTGGGTAGGATGTAAGCCCCCTGAATTTCTGAAATTTATTTTTGAATTTCCCAAATAATTTATTCTCGATAATTCTTTTTAATTGATTAATTTTGATCATTTAATGCTCTTTACCGTGACTTGGATTTCTAGAGCATCAGGGATGCCCGTCTCTGAAAACTTTCTTCTTGAAGTTTGTACTAGACGATATTATCTTCATGTTGATATATCGTGTCCCACTCGAACTTGTTCCCTTGTGCTCCATTTGCTTCGCGCAACTTTCGGGTCAATTTAAACCAATTTATCGTCTGCCGTAATTTGTGACTTAATTTCCAATTTAATTTCTGGGCCCGACATCGGTCCAATCCAGTCGACCCAATATATGGCCCTGGCATGTTTTGAGTCTACTATGCACATGCCACTTGCGTGCCACCGATTTGATCTCCCTTGTGCTCTCATTCCATCCGTGATTTTAATTGGTTTAATTTATAAATTAATTTAATCTTGGCTTCGACTTTGTCCAAACTTGGCCCAACGTTCGACCCAGTTTGGCATGCACCCTACCATGACAGCCCATACACCCCACTGATATTTTCTGTTTTTTCCCTACTCAAAAATATCTATTTCTCTCTCTTTGTGTATATATATATATATATATATATATATATATATATATATATAAATATATATATATATATAAAATATATGTCTCTCTCTCTCTCTCATCACTCACACACACACAAATATCTCACCCCCTCACATCACCTTCTCTCTCCCCCTTGTACCCGACCAGCACACCCCCCATCTCTAACTCTCTCTTTCTCTCTTAATATCTCTCTCTCTCTCAAAATGTCTATCTCCCTCTCTCTCTCATTTAAATATCTCATTCTCTTTCTCCTTATATATATATATATATATATATATATATATATATATATATATATATATATATATATATATATATATATATACTTTCTCTCTCTCTCTCCTTTCCATCAAACATACACACCCCCTCTCCCTATAGCAGCATACTCTCCTCCCCCATGCCTTGGCCGACACTTTCCCTCTCCATTCTTCACTTCTCTTCACTTCTTCTTCTTCTTCTTAAACATCACCACCACTATAACCATCACCACCCTCATCTACATCACCACCACTATAACCATCACCACCACCACTCCATCACCGTCGCGGCCACCCCCGCCGACGACCGTCGCGCCGCCGCTGTCGCGTGGCACCGTGCGCTGCTGCAGCGAGCGAACGCAGCAGCACCAGCAACTAGCTGCGGCAGCAGCTGCCAAAGCAGCAGTCGGCGCCGCGCGCCGCCGCGTGCACTGTCGTCGCCGGCGATCCTCCTCCGGCCGTGTGCGACCCCGACGAGCACCCCTTGGCCGCCTCCTATATCCCCGACGTGCCACGTAGTCTATTCGTGCATTTCGCACGAAATCTCGTCGACGCGCGCGCGGAAAAGTTTCAGAAATTGTATTTCGGGACAGCGACTTCGTGCGTGTTTTCTGGGAGATCCGACCGTTGGATCGACGATCTCTTTGCTCCGTCGTAATCTCGGTACATAGCTCTTCACTCCCCTGAAATTTCATCCGTTAATTTTATTGTTTGATACATCAAAACCGGCCACCAAGTTGACGTTTTAATTTGTACTGTTTTTGGACAGTTTTGCGATGCCAACTTCGCGGGTTCGTATCTTCATCCTCGCAGCTCCGTTTTGCGTGCCACTAGTTCCGGTGCATAGCTGGTATAACCGTCTTCCTGCCCCCTTTAGATTCCATTTCAGTTTGAGCTTGTTAGGTCGATCGAATTCGACGTCAAATTTGGTCGTTCGAATTCTTAGTATTGTACTTGTAAAATTCTATTTTTGAACCCGGGACTCCGGATTCAATTTCTGACACCACCAGTAGACTTGTGGCGTATTTCTGGCATGTTTTCATATAAAGTTTGCTTGATTTGGAGAACGTGGGCCCTGGCACACATTTCGGTACAAAGCGGGTCCCACTTTCTGAGTCAACGGGTCACTTTGAGATCGGCTCATCGAAATCCAATTCTGGATATACCATTGAGTTCATATCGTCATTCTGGACTCGTTGACATATAATTTGCTGAATTTTGAGAACATTGGCTCCGACACGCTTTTTCGTGCAAATCAGAATTTCAATGTCCTAGTCAACGGACCAATTTGAGATCGGGTCAACGGAATCCAATTCTGGATATACCGTTGGGTTCGTATCGTCATTCTGAATTTGTGGACATATAATTTGTAGGGTTTAGTATACTTTTATTCTGGCACATTTTTCGGTACAAAGCGGGTCCGACACGGATACCGTTTTGACCCAAAATTACCTTTTTGCCCCTGTGTCCAAATTGGACTTATAGATAGGCTATCCTAGCTGATTTGACCATTCTGGACACGTTGGTGATATTTGTTTCATCATCCGACAACACATGTAGGTTTTCACCCTATTATTATAATCCTTCTCTTTTATTCGTATTTTTAGATCCTTGTATCGGATTTGAGATTCATCGATTCCAGTGATTTTCTCACGACCCGGTCCCAATTACTTGGATCGAATCGGATCATGCCCAGCCTGCACCGTTGTTGAGACGGCGGCAGTAAGCTGTATTCAGTAGTGAAACTCATGCAGATAAAAATTCTAACGAATATAAAATCTTTTATTCACTTTAAAAAATACAACAACCATTGATACAGTAATTACACTTGATACATTTGTTAATAAATTACTATCCAGCTCTACTGTTCTTGGGTTCCAGATTCTGCGAGAACAGGCATCAGATCTTCGACGACGCAATCACCTAAAAATGTTGGTCTCCAGTCAGGAGGGAGCAAAGTACAATTTATGCTAAATCTTGACAATTAATTTAACAATAAAATCATGCACTTTTAAACAGTTTTGAAGATGAACAGTTTTTAAATAATACAGTACAGTGATGTGAATAGGTAATGAATATGACCGGATTGGGTTACAGTAGTATCCTAGCGATACGGTATGGCTTGTCCCCGTGTGAAGAGGGAAAAGCTAATACAGTCAGTATTTCTAATTTTGGATTTGGTCATATCCACTACTCTACTCCTCCAGTCCCCAACAGTATGGTCAGTACTCTCGAAAGAGTTCGTGTATAACAGTGGTTTAAACTTGCAATGAAGTGATTATTAAATAATTGTAATTAACATAAATGTACTTGCCTTTGATTATGACTGGATTTGAAAAGTCTCCGGGATGATGCTAATACAGTCCTCGAAACCCTACAATTGAGTATTCCTGACTTAGCACCAATATTCAATCCATATCTAGGTGTGCTAGTTACAATCTCTAAAATTTGTCCTAGTCAAATTTTAGGTTATTTACAACTCTACTTAGAGCGCTAATCGAGGTGAGTTACTATCTTACGAAGAAAAGTCATTTTAACTTTGTATTTGGAAAAACTCGTAGTTATTGATTTACTTGGTAAAAACTTTGCATTTTGTATTATATATAAAATTAATAGTTTTCTTTTAAATGAGAAAACGTGAATTTGTAATAAACTTGTAGTTTCCTAATTATTTTATTGTGAGAAAATGATATTTAAATTTTTATAAAGTAATTATATTACCATTTTTACGTTTTACGTCAATCAACCAACCAGAAAAATAAAATTTTACAATATTACAAAAACACAGATATTAAATAAAAGCTGGGCTTATGCCCTTACAGACATTTTTACATAAATGAAAATAAGAGAAAAGGTTAGTTAGCTCTAAATAATATCCTGCAAATTAATAAAACAAAATTAATAAATTTAATTAAAATAAATATTACTAAGAGTCTCAGACTTGGTCCAATCGTCATATTATTGGCTGGCGCCTCAACGTACAGGAACCCTGTAGCGTTTGCACTTCGCCAGGCTCATTCGACCTATAAGGTCGTCGCCTAAAAGGTGGTACAGAAATCCATAAATCCGAAAGCAGACAAATCCAAAATGTTTTGCAAAAGTCCGAAAAAAAATCCGTTTTTTTAAAAATATTTTCGAAAAATTGGGCAGCATCTCCTCTATATCTGGGACAACCCAAAACTGGGAAAATGTGCCACAATACCAATATATATATATATATATATATATATATATATATATATATATATATATCCCAAACCAGGGAAAATCTATAATTTAAATTCCACCACAAGGATTAATAATTCACAAAAATATGTTTCCGAATAATACGCGGAAAACCCGAAATTACTCGGAAACCCGAGAATTCTCATAAACAGACCAACATGAGATTAAACTCTCAAAACCAAATCAACAGAACCTAAATCCGAAGCAAAGCTATCCAGAAAAATCACAGAACCTATCATTCTCAAAACGAAACTATCCACAGAAATATCCAACAAATTTCAAAATTTCTGAATTCGAAACATCTAACTGAATCCCGTAATGGGATCGGGGACCAAGAATCATCACTGACTACGGAACGGAAACGGGGAAAGCAATTATACCTGGGTTGCTCGGCTAGAGCTCTCAGATGATAATAATAGAGAAATGGAACTCACGGATGGTGAATCGGCTCGAGACAACGCCTCGCCGGGGTACGGCTCCGCTGGACAGCGGAATCCAGGACCGCGGAAAGCCACGGACAGCGGATCGGGGCACGAAAAATCCGATCGGGACAGCAAGCCGGGCACGAAAAGTGCTGGACTGGAAACGACGCTCGAAAGGCGACCGGATCGGGGCACGGGGTGCTGCGACTCGGAGAGGAGCGGCGACGGAGCCGCTGGAAGGGGAACCGACGAGAGGGGTCGCGGGGAAACCGCGCTGGAGGAGATCGGGGCCGGCTGGTGGCGTGGCGCCGGAAACGACGACGAGGGGGTCGCCGGACATGGACGGGCTGAGCCGCGCGGATCGGCGACAGGAGCTCGGGGGTCGGTTGACGGAAGCTCAGGGCGCGGCGAGGCGCTGGGGAGGCCGGGCTGTGGTGGCCCGCCGGGGTCGGGCGCCGCTGGGAGACGCGCACAGGGCACGGGCGGCCGGCTGGAGGAGGCCGGCGGGGAAACTTCGGCGTCGGGTCGGGCTAGGGCACAAGCTTTTGGGGAAAATATGGTTTTTGGAGATGGTGAGATGGAGAATGGCTAAGGGTTATATATATAGGGAGAGTGGAAGAGGGGTTACGGAAGGGGAAAAGGGAGGGGGTTACGGCCGGTCGGGAAGTCGAAGGCCAAGGGCTCGGACGTTTGGCCATGAGAAGAAAAGCTCGGTTGGCTCCATAAGTGTGCTGTGATATGAAGTGAATGAGTAAAAAATAGTGAATGGAAAATAATCCATTCCTATTAATGGGTGAATGTACAGGAAAAGAATGGATGGATTCTTAATATGTGGAAAAGAAAAAGGTTCCAATTATAATAGATATTTATAAATAATTTAACTTATGAATTATACGAAACCGAGTTCAGTTTCGGAATTAATTCCGAATCGAATTTTGGGAGTGGGAACGGGTTCGAGTCTGGGTCAAGTCAAAACAACAACAAAAAAATCCATGTTTTATTTATTTTGATATTAATAATAATAATCTGGCAAAGTAGCAAACACGAAAAATAATATAAAAAAACAAAACTATATTTACGGGTTTCACAACCTTCCATCCTTACAAAATTTCGTCCTCGAAATTTAAGCTTTTAACCTCTGCTAGTAAATTCTAAAATTTTAATGAGTCACATCACTAAAATTTTAGTTCAATCACATATCGTATCAAACCCAACCAATTTATATTTCTTGATTAACATTTCAAAGCTCATCCTCGAAATTCGAATTTGAATAATAATCCACATATCCTATTCTTCATTTTTTTAACTCAAATTATAAATAATAACTATTTGTACCAAATCTCAAAATTACCAATATCCTCAACTCCTCGAAATTTGGTTTTCCGCAAAATTTAAAATTTTTTAAATCAAATCCAATCCTTAAACGTTAAATTTAAATTTAATGCTCCAAACAAACTTTAATTTTTTTACTCTTCAAATACAACCTTTAAATTTGTAATATAATGATAATCTTCTTAAGAATCAAATTCAATCATACTACATCCCTCAAACTTTGTGATTTTACAAAATCGTCAATGTGCCATATCAATTCTTCAACTCTTTTATTTAAATAAATTATATCCTTAAATTTTAATCCTACAAAGCTTCCACTTTCCACTTTAGGAAATATCAACTTTAAAATTTTACCCATCAATTTCAATTCCAGTAAGAAATCAAATCATAAGATTAAAATCTTTATCGCTAATCCACAAAAAAAAAATTTATATCTTCACATTCAAGTTTTTCAAGCTAATTAAAATTGGAATCCAAATATGCCATTTCTTGTATTCAAAAATTAACATTTTCAAACATCAATTGGTGACTCGATCATCAAATCAAATCCTCAGTCAATTTTTTTTTTAATATATTGGTACCCTTCTATTCATACAATTCATCATCCTCAATTATTTACATTTTAAGTCCAATATTTCTTATTTCGATTATCCTTTATAGTTAATTTACCATACATTTTCCTAGAGTGCATCTCTATGCCTAACATTGACAACCTTTAATCTTCAATGTCAAATTATTCACAAACTTTCCTCGATACTAATCACCATTGTATATTTTAACTCATATATATCCTATATATCATGCACTCAAAAAAATCCAAGCTATAAAATGTTCTAGGTTTACTTCATAAGACAAAATAAGATTCGAGGCATGATTGCTAGGTATAAAGATAAATATCAGCATGTTTTAAAAATTATCTGAAATAGAGTTAGTATATTTGTTGTGATCAAAAATCATTTTAGGCACGAGTAAAATCGAGGTATAAATTAAATAATCATAAGATAGAAAATTTAAATGAGATCATATAAAATAGAAAGGTCATAAAATATGACATAATTTTTTTTTTTTATAAAATGAGGGAATATTATCAATTCAAACTGGTATGAGGTATAGAAGTTTATGACTCAGAAAAATTAACAATTTGTACGATTTTAAGATAGTGAGGGTGATTTAAAATAGCCATGACAAGAATATAATCCGATAGAATATTTCTGGAAGTGGGAGTAAGTGCTAGGATACAAATTCTCAGAATGATTAAAGATAACCATGATATGAATATAGCCTTATTAATATTTGAAAACCAATTATTTTCGAAGTCACTTTGTTTCAAATTCATGCCTCGCCAGTGTGCACCTGACTGCAATGAATTTTTGACTCCATAACTTGAATAATTTAGTTTACCAAGTAATCTTCCAACTTTATCCATTTCATGACTAAAACATAGAAACAAAGTCTCAATAATATTTGGAAACCTAACGATTACCTGTCATTATTTAAACTTAGAGTTTATGCCTCGCCAGTGCACAACTAGCTGCAGTAAACTTGCAGTTTTCCATAATTCAGATAAATAACGTAAATGTGCGGAGTAATGTTAGGTTGCTAAATATTTCCTCATCTTTGTCCATGTGAATTTTCAAAGGAATTTCAAAAATTCAAACGAGTTTAAAGTTCTAAACATGATAGAAAATGTAGATGACTGTTCTTCTGAGATTAAAGGATTTATCAAAATATGTGTTTGAGATTCAAAAGACTGGGACTAAAATCAAGAGGAGTATCTGTTCTCTGATTTGTCAACCTTGATTTGAATAATTGAGTCAAACACTAGATAAGATAGAAGCATCACGGGTTCGGATTAAGTAAGAAAAACCAATAAAAATATTTCCGACAAATCACTCAGGGAATACAAAAAATATTTTGAGAAGAAATAATTTCATAACTAAGGAAAGTTAAAAATTTGAGAGAAGGTAAGTCCCATTGATTCAAGGAAATCAAATTGAAATTGTCTAGTAACGCCAAGAAATTAAATAGCTTTGGGACAGCTAAAAATCTCATTGACTTAAGAAAATTTAACAATAGAATGGATTTCAAAAATGTGATCAATTTTCTGCCCGTTCTTGCTTCATGATCATAGAAGCTTTCTAGGCCTTGATTTGATCAAGAAAATTGCATAAAGAGAGTAGGGTTTTAAGATGAATGGAGAAAGTCAACAGATGAAAATATTCTCGGTCTTTGGAAAAAACATAGGAGATAACAATGTTGAAATTGAAAATAATTCCTTTAGAAGAATCATGAACTGAACTAATTCTTCTGGTAATAATTGACCTTTATGGTTTAAATGATCCCAGAAGAATTTTGATTCAGGATTGATTCCGAGAATGTTAGTCAAATGGAAAGGAGATCAAGGCAAAAGATTGGATGATGGTTATGGATATATATATTGGGTAGATAAGAATTTATCAGGATTACTAAGAAAATTCTAAATTCTACATAGCGAACGAATCAAGATTTCAATAAAAGGTAGAGAAGTAAGATTTGATCAACCAATGAAGAATTCAAAATTAGGTTTGATGAAGAAGAAAAAGACCGAAGAATTCAATCTTATTCCAAAAAGAAATGAATTATACTAGAATCTGAAAATTATGGTAGGAATATAATCTCGAAAATCAAAGGTATCAAAGGTACAATCAGCTTAATCTAGATAAGATTTAGGTACAAACACAAACAAGGTATCTTACGAGTCTATAAGCAGACAAAAATAGATATTTAAGTAAATAATTTTTTTTGGCCCTATAATGTAACATGGTGTATATCATCTAAGTGTTCTAGTTGTTTCTAAAGTCTGTTTTCCTAAAGTCTCAACTATCCCTAGGTCAAGTTACAGAACTGCGCGATGGTCTAGACTAAGTTGACTAGACCAATTTACAGATCTGACCTGCATGGGCCACCACTAAAAATATGTCACGACCCGGTCCCAATTACTTGGATCGAATCGGATCATGCCCAGCCTGCACCGTTGTTGAGACGGCAGCAGTAAGCTGTATTCAGTAGTGAAACTCATGCAGATAAAAATTCTAACGAATATAAAATCTTTTATTCACTTTAAAAAATACAACAACCATTAATACAGCAATTACACTTGATACATTTGTTAATAAATTACTATCCAGCTCTACTGTTCTTGGGTTCCAGATTCTGCAAGAACAGGCATCAGATCTTCGACGACGCAATCACCTAAAAATGTTGGTCTCCAGTCAGGAGGGAGCAAAGTACAATTTATGCTAAATCTTGACAATTAATTTAACAATAAAATCATGCACTTTTAAACAGTTTTGAAGATGAACAGTTTTTAAATAATACAGTACAGTGATGTGAATAGGTAATGAATATGACCGGATTGGGTTACAGTAGTATCCTAGCGATACGGTATGGCTTGTCCCCGTGTGAAGAGGGAAAAGCTAATACAGTCAGTATTTCTAATTTTGAATTTGGTCATATCCACTACTCTACTCCCCCAGTCCCCAACAGTACGGTCAGTACTCTCGAAAGAGTTCGTGTATAACAGTGGTTTAAACTTGCAATGAAGTGATTATTAAATAATTGTAATTAACATAAATGTACTTGCCTTTGATTATGACTGGATTTGGAAAGTCTCCGGGATGATGCTAATACAGTCCTCGAAACCCTACAATTGAGTATTCCTGACTTAGCACCAATATTCAATCCATATCTAGGTGTGCTAGTTACAATCTCTAAAATTTGTCCTAGTCAAATTTTAGGTTATTTACAACTCTACTTAGAGCGCTACTCGAGGTGAGTTACTATCTTACGAAGAAAAGCCATTTTAACTTTGTATTTGGAAAAACTCGTAGTTATTGATTTACTTGGTAAAAACTTTGTATTTTGTATTATATATAAAATTAATAGTTTTCTTTTAAAGGAGAAAACGTGAATTTGTAATAAACTTGTAGTTTCCTAATTATTTTATTGTGAGAAAATGATATTTAAATTTTTATAAAGTAATTATATTACCATTTTTACGTTTTACGTCAATCAACCAACCAGAAAAATAAAATTTTACAATATTACAAAAACACAGATATTAAATAAAAGCTGGGCTTATGCCCTTACAGACATTTTTACATAAATGAAAATAAGAGAAAAGGTTAGTTAGCTCTAAATAATATCCTGCAAATTACTAAAACAAAATTAATAAATTTAATTAAAATAAATATTACTAAGAGTCTCAGACTTGGTCCAATCGTCATATTATTGGCTGGCGCCTCAACGTACAGGAACCTTGTAGCGTTTGCACTTCGCCAGGCTCATTCGACCTATAAGGTCGTCGCCTAAAAGGTGGTACAGAAATCCATAAATCCGAAAGCAGACAAATCCAAAATGTTTTGCAAAAGTCTGAAAAAATCTGTTTTTTTTAAAATATTTTCAAAAAATTGGGCAGCATCTCCTCTATATCTGGGACAACCCAAAACTGGGAAAATGTGCCACAATACCAATATATATATATATATATCCCAAACCAGGGAAAATCCATAATTTAAATTCCACCACAAGGATTAATAATTCACAAAAATATGTTTTCGAAGAATACGCGGAAAACCCGAAATTACTCGGAAACCCGAGAATTCTCATAAACAGACCAACATAGAGATTAAACTCTCAAAACCAAATCAACAGAACCTAAATCCGAAGCAAAGCTATCCAGAAAAATCACAGAACCTATCATTCTCAAAACGAAACTATCCACAGAAATATCCAACAAATTTCGAAATTTCTGAATTCGAAGCATCTAACTGAATCCCGTAATGGGATCGGGGACCAAGAATCATCACTGACTACGGAACAGAAACGGGGAAAGCAATTATACCTGGGTTGCTCGGCTAGAGCTCTCAGATGATAATAATAGAGAAATGGAACTCACGGATGGTGAATCGGCTCGAGACAACGCCTCGCCGGGGTACGGCTGCGCTGGACAGCGGAATCCAGGACCGCGGAAAGCCACGGACAGCGGATCGGGGCACAAAAAATCAGATCGGGACAGCAAGTCGGGCACGAAAAGTGCTGGACTGGAAACGACGCTCGAAAGGCGACCGGATCGGGGCACGGGGTGCTGCGACTCGGAGAGGAGCGGCGACGGAGCCGCTGGAAGGGGAACCGACGAGAGGGGTCGCGGGGAAACCGCGCTGGAGGAGATCGGGGCCGGCTGGTGGCGTGGCGCCGAAAACGACGACGAGCGGGTCGCCGGACATGGGCGGAGCCTGGGCGGGCTGAGCCGCGCGGATCGGCGACAGGAGCTCGAGGGTCGGTTGACGGGAGCTCGGGGCGCGGCGAGGCACTGGGGAGGCCGGGCTGTGGTGGCGTGCCGGGGTCGGGCGCCACTGGGAGACGCGCACAGGGCACGGGCGGCCGGCTGGAGGAGGCCGGCGGGAAAACTTCTGCGTCGGGTCGGGCTAGGACACAAGCTTTTGGGGAAAAATATGGTTTTTGGAGATGGTGAGATGGAGAATGGCTAAGGGTTATATATATAGGGAGAGTGGAAGAGGGGTTACGGAAGGGGAAAGGGAGGGGGTTACGGCCGGTCGGGAAGTCGAAGGCCAAGGGCTCGGACGTTTGGCCATGAGAAGAAAAGCTCGGTTGGCTCCATAAGTGTGCTGTGATAAGAAGTGAATGAGTAAAAAATAGTTAATGGAAAATAATCCATTCCTATTAATGGGTGAATTTACAGGAAAAGAATGGATGGATTCTTAATATGTGGAAAAGAAAAAGGTTCCAATTATAATAGATATTTATAAATAATTTAACTTATGAATTATACGAAACCGAGTTCAGTTTTGGAATTAATTCTGAACCGAATTTCGGGAGTGGGAACGGGTTCGAGTCTGGGTCAAGTCAAAACAACAACAACAAAAATCCATGTTTTATTTATTTTGATATTAATAATAATAATCTGGCAAAGTAGCAAACACGAAAAATAATAAAAAACAAAACTATATTTACGGGTTTCACAGATTTCACAACCACTGAAATTGATATGTTGACCCTGTAGATGTTTATAGAGACTAGCCTTGACCCTGTTTGACCATGGTTGACTGCTTTAACTGAACGTCGAAGTAGAGTCAACATTTGACCTAGGTTAGACTAGTTTTGACCTAGAGTTGACCAGAGTTGACCAGTTGACCAAAAGTCAACTGTAAGTCAACCATTGACCCAGTTTGACCTAGTTGACCTGGTTTGACTTCCTGTGACCTAGTGTGACTCAGTGTGACCTAGTTTGACTTAGTTGGATTGAGATTGACCTAGATTACATAGCTTATACTATAGAATCAAGCCTAATACTGTTCAACCCTAATTAGTTTATATATATCTTATCTTTAGGTCTGTGGCATCACTCTGAGCATCGACCCCATTTGACATCTCAGGACCGCAGGCGAGTACATTCACTGATAGTTTTCATTGTCTTTATATCTGCTATATCCGATTCAGTCGTAGTATTTTACTTGATTCTCAGTCATGATAGTTCACGGACAAGTATTATCGGATTCCTGTCATGAGATCTCATTCCTGAATTTCTTGGGATACTGGTACTTGCTTGGTCTTGATTCTTGTACTTGTATTGACGTCGATTCCTGAAGAGGACTTACTCCCCTCTTAGGGAATCCCGCGTCATGACGTGCTATGTCCGGATCCGTATACTATTCTGGGAATGGGGAATTTTATAGATAGTGTGATCAATGCCCACCTTGAGTTACTAGTTGTATCATAGCTATACCCTCACCTCACGATGGGTATAGCCTGACCTGTGCTACTACTTGCTCCATAGCTTACCATCCCGGTCGGACCGAGTCCACGCACTTGTAGCCGGTCGGTTGGAAGGCTGATTTTTGACCCATACCGATCACATTATGCTATAATATTCGAGGCACATTTTATATTTATTTATCTTATCATATATCCTTCTCTGTCCTACATTCAGTACTTTTTTACCATGCTATGATGTTCAGTTACTCACATGTTTTACATGCCTTTATGTTATACCTTGATTGGAGACTAAGTTCTGCTCGGGAGAAGGGTTACAATCCCGGTCCTTGTTTGGTTTAAGGGTTGTAACTCAACTTCCGAACGGTTCCCAAGTCTTCATATATCTTTGTCTTGTAGTTCATTATACTGTCTCTTATAGAATTTGTCAATTCATATGGAACTGCTGTTAGTGTTTGTACTTGCTCATTTTCCTGATAGGATACCGTTGATATTATTTAGGAGTTGTTATACTATTAGTGGACTTCATGATGTTGCTAGCTGAGGTGGATCTCACTATTCTTCTATGTGAGTTGCCTGTAGTTATCCTTAGTTCGTCTTGTTTTTCCTTCTTTATTTTTTCCTGTCTTATGATTCCTTCTAGTAGTTTCTAGTTGTTCTTCTGCTTTAGTTATCTTTCTTGTCTTATCATCCTTAGCTGTTGTGATGTGACTAGAGTATATTTATAGTTATAGGCCTTCTAGACGTAGTGTATATTTATTGGGTACTAGACAGCGTTCTACCGCCGATACTGCGGCGTAGGTTGGGCGTCGTCTCCGTATTCGTACCCGTATATCCGAGTGTGGGTCGTGACATATATATATATATATATATATATATATATATATATATATATATATATATATATATATATATATATATATATATATATATATATATAAGAGTATACTAATTCTATAGAAATAAACTAAGTTAAAACCAGCCAGGCCAAGCCTCACCAGCCCGGCCCAACCGAGCCCCACAGCCCAATATCAGCCCAGAAACATCCCAGCACCCTCAGCTTGAACCCGAGCTCTTCTTAGCCCGACCCCTTTATTACGGCAATACCTATATAGCAGAGGACGAGAGGTTAATCTCGAAAAACCCTAACACCAACGCTGCCACGTCGACCCCCGACCGACGGTGAACCCTCCAGCCTTGCGTGGCGCCACCACCGCAGGCGGTCAGACCGCCGGAGACAGCGCGCGTGCGCGAAAACAGGGGCGCAGCAGCAGCAACCACCAGTCCAAGCCCCAACTTTTGGGTGAGTTTTCTCCATCGTCCCTTCGTCATTTTCCAAACTGAAGTATGTGTTGGAAACACAACCCATAGGGTTTCGATCCCATGGAATAACTTCGACTCAAATCGAAGCAGAACCGAGTTGAAACTTGACGCAAAGTCGAACCTAAATCCTGTTCAAAACAGGACGTTAACCAATCAAAGTACTCATGTTTACGGACGAGTCCTCGTTAACCCAATACCCTTTTTGAAAATCCATTTAAGAAGACCTGTAGACAACCTATACAAGATCAAACTCCTTTTCGTAGAATTATTTTTAAGGTATTATACTGGAAATTATTCGTGGTTAAAAATCAAGAAATATCTGTTTTAAAATCTAGAAAAATCTTCGATACGACGTGCGTCCAGCCAAACCGGGCGACGTGGTCACGAACCGCAAGTATCGAAAGGTGCATAACGGCTTCGTGGTCATGTGGGCTTTGACGGAATTCAAATTGGTTGCGTGTGTGCGACGGATTTGATGTATATCCGTCGAAATTTACCGTATCGGCCTCTGTGCAAATTTCTTAATTACTTTGTGCATGCTCGTCAGATCGAGACGAAACTTGCGCCAGCAGGACCATATCATTTTTTTTGGTCCTGTATGCCAAGTTTGGTCCGATTCTGAGACCGTTGATTGGATCGCCGTTTTGCGGGCCCTACGGTCCGATTCAACGGGCGATTTTGTGCACGGTCCGCCGGAATCCAATTCTGGACATTCGGTTGGATTTGTATCAGAAAACTGGATCCATAGACATGTAGTTTGATGACTTTAGAGACCGTTGACTCTGATACGCTTTTCGGTGCAAAGCGGGTCCAACGACGGACACCATTTTGGCCCAAAATTACCGTTTTGCCCCTGTATCCAGAATTGGACTTAAGGACAGGCAATCCTAGCTAATTTGACTATTCTGAAACTATTGGCATTGTCTGTTACAGCTTTCGAGACACTTATGATGATTTGGACTTATGGCTCACTAGTTGACTATAATTTGTGGGATCTGTGTGCAACCTCCAGGCAAGTATACCTTGCCTCCCTCTACAGTTTTATTTCATGCATTCAATTTTAGCTTCCAGCTTTTGGATTATTTATGGACATGTACTTTTCATGTTATTTTCTGTGGAGTTGTTTTTATTGTTTATAGCCGTGTTCATGTTTGGTCTTGAGGTTCCCACTTGGAGTTTCTCGTCAGTACCTTGCTTGAGTCGTGTCATAGAATAAGTACGTGTAATTGAACTGCTAAATCCTTAAAATTGTTTCCTTGGCACCATAGAGTCCACATTCGGGACGAGAGTATTTTTCTTCATCTGTTTACATCCCTGAGTCCACACTCGGGACGAGGATGTCGATTATTTGCACCAGAGATTCCACACTCGGGACGAGGGTGTTGACATGACTTGACTTGACTTGCACCAAAGAGTCTACACTCGGGATGAGGGTGTTTACATCAGAGAGTCCACACTCGGGAAGAGGATGTAGTACTTGCACCAGAGAGTCCATACTCGGGACGAGGGTGCCTTGCCATGAACTAATGAGAGAGAACACACTCGGGACGAGGGTTAGTACTAACCAGAGAGTCCACACTCAGAACGAGGGTTAGTGTTTAGTTCAAACTCGTGAGTCCACACTCGGGATGAGGGTTTGGTTCTTCCATTGATCTCGTGATTATCGTTCATCCGGCAGTTCATTTTCGCGTAGTTGTTCTAGTATTCGTGTGTTCGTGTTCGTGTTCGTATTTGTGTTCGTAGTCATTTGTCTTATTCTTGTTCTTTCTTGTTTATTTTCTTGTGCATGATAAGACTGTTAGATAGGCATGTATATTATGTATCTTGCTATGTCCTCTGAGGACCTGATGATCTCCTCAGGTTTAGCGATTGCATGGAGTTAGCTATTAGTTCTGGATGGGGGAGGATTTGCGGTTCTTATGGGATTCAGGTATCATTATTATGTTTGTTATCCTTTCGTGCTCTACATTCCTTATCATGAGTTGTCCTGTTTATTGATTCAGTTTAGAGACTCTTATTATCTATCTTGGAGTCTAATCGGACATGCATGTTAGTGGGCTGCAGACCACGACCCATACTTGTCCATTCTTGTTTATTATTCTTATTATGGAATAAGATATAGTTTGCGTTGCCTTGATTAGGCCCATTGCCATAGCCGTGACAGCGTTTACGTATTCGAGTAGGACTGGAGTCTAATTGATGCGTAGCTGGCTTGCTCACGAGCTCGTGTCCGAAAAGCGGGTGCGGGTCGTGACACTGCTTGAGTTTCAGCATGAGGCAATATTGTGGATTACCTGAAACTGCCATCCGCAGTCCTCTGTCCACAGCTTTATTGTACCCCTCTATCGAAGTCCACACATTCGAGAACTGGAAAGGTCTTCTACCTGCTTTAGGAGCCGGCAACATCCATATCAGGATGGGGGCATGGTCGCTAGTGCCCCTTTGGAGGCCCTCCACCCGAGCATGGGGGAACATCTCTAGCCATCTCATATTGCCGAGCGCTCTGTCCAGTTGACAAGCGACGCGATTGGAGATTGAGCTATTATTCCAAGTCCAAATTTGTCCTGTTCTTTCCAAGCAATCCAGTCTCGATCCGGTAAGACAGTTTTGAAAGTCATCCAGGATCTGTTGAGGAACCGGGCGGCCTCCGTCTTTCTCTGTTCCTGCCAGTAAGGCATTGAAGTCCCCGCTGACGAGGAGAGGAAGTTGGTTTCCCACTTCTACGGAAAGCTTTATTAAGTCACTCCATAAATTTCCTCGCATTCGTCTGTCATTCTGGCCATAAACAGCCCCCATGACAAATTCAAGTCCACCCTTATTCTTGAAGTTTATTGCTATCAGTTGATTCAAGACGTATCGGACATGGCCCTTCCATTTTCGTCCATCCCATATAACCCATATCCGAGCTACTCCACCCGGGCTAAGGTTGTGAGTTGTCTCCCAGTTGTCCGGAGTCCGCTGCTTTAGTCTGTCCAAAGCTTTAATTTTACTTTCTAGTATGGCTACAATAGAACTTGTTAGCACCCTGAATTTTGGGATGATTTTTTTTCATTTTATTTTATTTTCTGATTGATTGGTTTTGATAAATAATTTATTCTGTTTTTTTTCCTAAGTGTACTTTTCTGTGCCATTGATAATTGGAGTATCAGGGATGTTCAACTATGGAAATCTTCTTCACGAGTTTTGGAGTGGACACGATTACCTTCATGACGGTATATGGTGTCCCACCCAAACTTGTTCCCTTGTGCTCTTTTTGCTTCGCTGAACTTCGGGTCGAATTAGACCGTTTGATTATTAATTGATTTTCCCACTCTTTTCCTTGATCATTTTTAGCACGTTACCTTGACTTCTAATTTTGGAGCGCAAGACCAGTCAGTTTCTTGGAACCAACTTCTCATGTTTGATCTACTCGAGACGCTCGTCGCCCATGACCTTCGTGTCCCACTCAGACACGCCTCCTTGTGCTCCATTTGCTTCGCACGACTTTCCTGACACGTGATCCGATTTTATTTCACCCCACGGCGTCACATTTATTTTCCAACTTGATTTGTGGGTCCCCTGTCGACCAAAACCTGTCGATCCCAATTATGGACATGGCCCACTTTGAGCCTACTATCCGTCCGCCACTTGTGTCCCATTTATTGGAATCCCCATGTGCTACTTATTTGCCCATGATCATCAACGCCTATTTTTAATTCGATTTTCGTACAATGTCCAGTTTTGATCCAATCCGGCTCCACCGAGTCCAGTCCAGCTTTGTGCTACCCTCCATCGTAGCACCCTCATATTTTTTGCCCAAAAATATCAAGTTCTCTCCTACATATTTTCTATATTTACTGAGAATTTCTATTTAATTAATTTCCATAAGAATGACCAATTCTTCCCCCATTTAATTCCTAGCCCTTGATTCCCTTCAATTAATCCCAACCATTGATTTCATCATCAATTTTCCTACAGCCAACATTGGTTGGCCGGCCCTACTTTCTAGGGAGAGCAACTTTTTCTTCTCTCTCTCCTTGTCATCAATTTCTATCCTATCTCTTTCTCTCTCTTCCTACCTAAAACTATTCCCACACAAACCACAATAACAACTCAACAAAAACCACAGCAACTTCCTCTCTCCCATGCAGCCCGACCATCCCCCATGCACCCGACCACCTCCCAAGCCTGGCCGGACCACCCCCCTCCAGGCCGTCGGCCACCCCATCAAACCCTGCCGTCCCCTCCTTCCTCCTCTCCTCCTTGTATCTCCTCCACCTCCTTCCTCACAAAACCGCCGCCACCAATAATAAGCCGACCAACACCACCACCTAAACCCGCCGCCACCTCGCCGTGCTCCGCCACCTTCGTCGCCGCACTGTCGCTGCGTTCGCCGCACCGCTGTGCGCGCGCTGGCGCAACGCAGCAGCGGCGGCAGCAGCCTTGGCGCGCGCGCGTGCAGGCGTGGCCGCCGCCGCTGCGCCGTCGTGCCCTGGCGACCCCCGCCGTGGGTAGCCCCCTCTCTGGCGAACCCAAGCCTGCCTTCCCCTGACGTCCACCGTCCTCCGGGACGCGCCGTCGAGGCGATTCGTGCGTTTTGCACGACGTCCCGTCGTGACACGCGCGGGATCGAGTTTATTTTGGCGCTCCGTCGCAGTAACTTCGCGCACATTTTCCTGGAGATCTGACCGTTGGATCGGCGATCTCTTCGCTCCGTCGCAATCTCGGTATATCCACCTTCATCCCTGTCAATTTTCATCCGTTAATTTTATCTTTTGATAAATAAAAACCGGCCACCAAGTTGACCGTTTAAATTGTATTAAATTTGGACATTTTCGCGGGGCCAACTTCGTCAGCTTGTATCTCCTCCACCGTAGCTCCTTTTGGCGTACTACCAGTTCCTGTGCGAAGCTAGTATAACCCTATTACTACCCTTCCAATTTCGTTTCATTGTGAGCTTGTTTGATTGGTTGAATTCGACGCCAAAGTTGGCCGTCCGAATTCGTAATTTCCAACTTGTAAAATTCTATTTTTGAACACGGGACTCCAGATTTCATTTCTGACACCACCAGTAGACTCGTGGCATCATTCTAGCATGTTTTTATATAAAATTTGTTAGATTTGGAGAACGTGGGCCCGGGCACGCATTTCGGTGCAAAGCGGGTCCCACTTTCTGGGTCAACGAGACTTTTTGATGTCGGCTCATCGGAATCCAATTCCGGATGTACCGTTAAGTTCGTATCGTCATTCTGGACTCGTTGACATATAATTTGCTAGGTTTTGGTGGATATTGGATCCGACATGCATTTCGGTGCAAGTCGGATACCAATATCCGGGTCAACGGGTTATTTTGAGATCAGCTCATCAGAATCTAATTTCGGATATACCGTTGAGTTCGTATCGTCATTCTGGACTCGTTGACATGTAGTTTGCTGAGTTTTGAGAACTTTGGCTCCGGCACGCATTTCCGTACAAACCAGAATTCCAAGTTCTGGTTAACGGGCCAAATTGAGATCGGGTCAACGGAATCCAATTCTGGAGGTACCGTTGGGTTCGTATCATCATTATGGTCTCGTGGACATATAATTTGTTATATTTTATTGACTTGTTTTCTTGTACACTTTTCGGTGCAAAACGGTCCGACACGGACACCGTTTTGACCCGAATTATCTTTTTGCCCTTGTGTCCAAATTGGACCGATGGGTAGGCTATCCTAGCTAATTTGACCATTCTGGACGTTGGCGATGTCTATTTCATCGTCCGACAATGTTTGTTAATAGTTTCTCTAAGTTAGCCTTTTTATAATTAATTAATAATTAATTCTTATAATGTTCGTATTTCGAGATTAGTACAACGAAACCGAGCTCAGTCAATTCCAGTAATCTCATATCGCTGAAATTGACAAGATGGACACGTGGATCACTATAATAAGATTATCAACCTTACCATTGATATTCTTATCTCGATTTGCGTGTCGTAAGTTTCGACGTACGAATAACGAAGTACACTTTATATTTTCAATAATTAGATTAGATTTACCCTGTTTGACCAGAGTTGACCAGTTGACCCAAAATCAACTATAAGTCAACGCTTGACCTAGTTTGACTAGATTATTGACCGGAGTTGACCTAGAGTTAATTTGACTTAGAAGGACCTAGAATAATATAGATTGCCTGTAGGAATTCATTTATTTTAACTTGAACACCTTGTAACATGTGTTGCTTTAAATAGGACTCCGTGGCTTCAGTGGGACCCCCCTTTACTTATCAATTGTTCAGGTTATCGAGGCGAGTACATTCTCTGATCATTTCATATCCTGCTTAGAATTATTTCCTGCAGTAGATTACTTTACTTGTACTGTCACGTTGGTCACACGGATTGGTACTATATGGATCCCTTCTTGAGATGTTATCCTTAGAGAGCATCGGGTACTCTATGTTCTGTGCGTTTCACTTACATAGCGTATCACTATGCTTCGTTGATTCTTCGATCACTTGTGACATATACTCTTATGATCACAGAGTCTTCCTGGAATCCTTATCCCATTTATGGGACTACTATGTATCACCTTCGGGGTCTACCACCCTTCGGGGGCTGTACATAGTATCATAACATAACCTGGTTGGATCCTTGTGTATTGATTGGGGGTACGGGGGAGTATAAATGGACATGTGAATACTATCCAAGTAGTGTAGTATCAGAATCACTTCCATAGTGTAGCATCAGAATCTCCCAGGCCATTTACATGTTCATATTGTACTCTGACTCACTAGTCACTGCTAGTTCTCTATGTATAGTAGATATTTCTATTATAGTTCTCTCTCTGTTTACATACTGTTTTCTTTCAGTACCTGTATCTTACTTTACTGTATGATTATATTTTCTAACCTGCTATGATCTGTTGAGATGTACTGTACTCGCTCCAGTCCTGACTGGACCCATTGATAAATTTTACAGATATCTTGGAGGTTGCCTGCTAGCCTAGAGGAGACATTAGAGGATGTTTAGATAGTTATTTCATTTGTCTGGAGCTGTATTTGATTTGTGGATTCTGTATTTGGGTTTTGAGATGTATTTCTGGGTTATGTATCTTAGACACTTAGAATTCTTTCTCCTGTATTTTTTTTGGATTTCATGTTTTATCTATCCTTATCATGCTCTACCCTAGATGTGATTGAGACTGTATATGCTATGTCACCCCCATTCGGGGAGTATAAACTGCTTAGCTTTATATTGTTAGATGTTGTGACCTAGGACAGCATTCTACCGCCGACACTGCGGCGTAGGCTGGACGTTGTTACGTTCTCGTACCCAAATAGAGGGTGCGGGTCATGACACGTTTTTAGTGGTGGCCCATGCAGGTCGAGACTAAAAGTGTAGTGGTATTCGAAATAGAGTACCACTACAGCCTGCACTAGGAATAGGATATATTTTGAAGGTACTCAATCTCAGATAGGAACCCTTGAGAGATTCCCGGGACGACCCTGGAGAATCTTATTTAACTTCGATTTGAAAACTCTTTTTCCCTTGATTTGTTTTATCTTTATTTTCTGTTGTTGAATTTGATTTTAATGGATTATTGTTGAATTTGAGTTTGTATTTATTAATTTTGATGGAAGATTTTTGAATTTTGATGATAGTTGTTGCATTCGAGTTTGTATTTTGATGGATTTTGTTCATTTTTGAATTTTGATGTTCGTTAATAAATTTGTTAATAAATTTGATTTGATTTTTGAGTATTCATTATTGATTTAATTTAATTTTTGGCAAGATAAAATTATATGGGCTAGGTCATCTATGTTATGGAATCTAGTCTTCTATAGTCACATTAGCCAGCATGGTGAGGACATATAGTCTGACTCTGGATATATTTCTCGGGTGTGGGAATTTAAGGTTTTCGCAGCCAAGCATGCGGCACCGCGAAAATGTTAAATACCATGATTCTAGAGATATGTGCATAAGTCAAGGGCTCTGTGATTATCGTAGCCTTGCTTACTAGTATGACGAGGATTTAGAGTACCATGATTCTGGATAGACACATATGATTATCAGATTGTACTTAAAATATTTTGAACATGTTTTCTCTACTTTTTCTCAGTCATTCAAAAAAAAAGAATTATTGTTTGTTGTTTTGCCTAGTTTCTTGTCATTTAACTTAAGAGTATGTTTAGTTGTTTACATAAACCTTTGTGTAACTTCTTGCTATGAGTTTTTCATAATACAATGAATCGATGATTTTGGTAGACTTTATCTGAAATTGATATTTAACTCTGGTTTTAAAACGGTTCCTTCTTTAAACAGATAAGCAGAACCGATTTTATCGTTATTTCTTTCTTGCTATTATTCTTGTATTAAATAATAATGATAATAAAACTGTCTTGATTTTGTCAATCGCCTGCTTGCAATCTTGGTAGAGATCTAAATGTTAGTCTTCTTAACGTAGAATTAAATTTTTATTGGGACACGAATATATATAGCAGACATTTTGCCTAACACGTATGCATGCTACACTTGATTTTTCCACATATCTAGATACATATTGATATGTTGTTGATGTCCAAATTTTCATAACCAATATTTCTGGTTCTCTGCTTTTCCATGTTTAAATTCGTAATTTAAATATAAATTTAATGTTATTAGTTTTGTCTACATAACTGCACATGTATGTTATACGTAGGATTTCAATTCAAAAAATTTTGGTTGAAAATTTGTGTTTAAATTTGTCAAATTTAAGACTATGTACATATTAACCTTAATGCTGAGTTTTCAAATGTTTAGTTCAAATTGCTGTTTTATTTTCTTAAATGGAACATTTGAGCTATATACCTTGTGGAAAGTAGGGATATAAATTTAGGTTTCATATTCTTACATGTTAGTTTGTGATAAACATTGAGTTGGTTTTAATGTTCAAATTTCTCTAAAATCCTGAAAACTAGTTACATGTTAACATTTTTACATTGATTTCCATGTTTAGTTAAATTTTAGATTTAACATGTAATATTGAACTAAATGCGTAGATAACTGTATTGATAGTATGTTAGGATTTCATTTCTATCATGTTAGGATGTATTAGGACCATTGAGATTGGTTGCGATGTTTCAAACCCTAAAATCTGAGACCGCATTATGTTCATATTTTTCATGGTTTAAATGTTAGCTTGTTTTCAGATTTTATATGTAAATGTTGAACTAAAACTGGATTTAACCTTTCAATACTAAGCTATAACCCTGTACAAGGACACACACACACCCTAACTTAGTATACCCTGTCGTGTAACCTAATCTTTCCTTTCTATGTTATGATTATATACCTAGATAGATAAATATAGAGTTTATACGTACATGTTATAATGTATATAGATAAATAACTAAGTCTCTACCTTTTTATATATATATGGTTAGCCATGCATGTTATGAGTAAATAAGTTGCGTATTGTAGATTGTTTAACCAAAATGCCATGATTAGTGTAACTTGATAGCTGTTGTTTTGGAACCCAAATCCTCCTATACTCTTCATGTATATTTCACATACACCAATGTCTACTATCTAACCATATGAACCTGTTCACATACACCCATACACATAATGTTAGCTTTTCCTCTCTAGTGCTCTCTATATTATATATTGTGATTGGATTTCAATGCAAGTGACTTTTAATTCTTTAACTTGTGATTTGATTTTCTTGGGATAATACTTTTTTCAGATGATTGGTAGTTACCTTCCTTTATTTTTTTTATGAGTACCAGTTTTCATATGGGGTGGTAGACAACCTTATAGTTTTGATGGTTGTTATTTCTGTATCTTTCTATTTTAGCACCCTGGATTGCTTGTGTGTTTGATACCCTATGACCGTTGGTTAGCATGACTAGTAAACCTAGATGAGACTTCACTGTCACCGTATGCCATGACCCTGTATGCCGTTCTTTTATTTGATGGTATGATTTGTTTAAGTTCTGGGACTTTGATTGTGGGGGTTTGACCTAGAGGGAGTAGGGACATTTTAATTTCGAGGACGAAACTTTTATAAGGTGGATAGGATGTTAGCATCCTGAATTTCAGGATGATTTTTTTCATTTTATTTTATTTTTTGACTGATTGGTTTTGATAAATAATTTATTCTGTTATTTTTCCTAAGTGTACTTTTTCGTGCCATTGATAATTGGAGTATCAGGGATGTTCAACTCTGGAAATCTTCTTTACGAGTTTTGGAGTGGACACGATTACCTTCATGACGGTATATGGTATCCCACCCAAACTTGTTCCCTTGTGCTCTTTTTGCTTCGCTGAACTTCGGGTCGAATTAGACCGTTTGATTATTAATTGATTTTCCCACTCTTTTCCTTGATCATTTTTAGCACGTTACCGTGACTTCTAATTTTGGAGCGCAAGACCAGTCAGTTTCTTGAAACCAACTTCTCATGTTTGATCTACTCGAGACGCTCGTCGCCCATGACCTTCGTGTCCCACTCAGACACGCCTCCTTGTGCTCCATTTGCTTCGCACAACTTTCCCGACACGTAACCCGATTTTATTTCACCCTACGGCGTCACATTTATTTTCCAACTTGATTTGTGGGTCCCCTGTCGACCAAAACCTGTCGGCCCCCACTTTGAGCCTACTATCCGTCCGCCACTTGTGTCTCATTTATTGGAATCCCCATGTGCTACTTATTTGTCCATGATCATCAACGCCTATTTTTAATTCGATTTTTGCACAATGTATCATAACATAGTATCATAACATAACCTGGTTGGATCCTTGTGTATTGATTGGGGGTACGGGAGAGTATAAGTGGACATGTGAATACTATCCAAGTAGTGTAGTATCAGAATCACTTCCATAGTGTAGCATTAGAATCTCCCAGGCCATTTATATGTTCATATTGTACTCTGACTCACTAGTCACTGCTAGTTCTCTATGTATAGTAGATATTTCTATTACAGTTCTCTCTCTGTTTACATACTATTTTCTTTCAGTACCTGTATCTTACTTTACTGCATGATTATATTTTCTAACCTGCTATGATCTGTTGAGATGTACTGTACTCGCTTCAGTCCTGACTGGATCCGTTGATAAATTTTACAGATATCTTGGAGGTTGCCTGCTAGCCTAGAGGAGACATTAGAGGATGTTTAGATAGTTATTTCATTTGTCTGGAGCTGTATTTGATTTGTGGATTACTGTATTTGGGTTTTGAGATATATTTTGGGTTATGTATCTTAGACACTTAGAATTCTATCTCCTGTATTTTTTTTGGATTTCATGTTTTATCTATCCTTATCATGCTCTACCCTAGATGTGATTGAGACTGTATATGCTATGTCACCCCCATTCGGGGAGTATAAACTGCTTAGCTTTATATTGTTAGATGTTGTGACCTAGGACAGCGTTCTACCGCCGACACTGCGGCGTAGGCTGGACGTTGTTACGTTCTCGTACCCAAACAGAGGGTGCGGGTCGTGATAGAACTTCTACTACCGCGAATCATCTGTTGGATTTCCTTCCACCTCCCTACCGAGTTAGCCCCCTAACGTTCCACGTTAGAACCGTCATTGATGGATGGCATAACCGTCCTCCGTATTTCGCAGGCTCTCTCGAGGACGATCAGATTGAGCCTTTCCTTTATGTAATTCGCCTACCTGTCCCTTGTCCACAACTGCTTCCTTAAGCCTAGCTACCCATAACGGATTTTCTGCCGTTAACTCCCCTCTGTGATTACTTCCTTCATATAATCTCCTTGTCCTCCTCCCCTACTCTGGTTATGGTTGTCATCTCCATATAATCGTACTATCTTCGAAACCCTTCCTCCTGGACTCTCCTCTCGATCTCCTGAATTACTTGGCAAGGTAACCAATGCCAATTGGTTGGCTTCATCAACAGAGCTGTTCGCCTCCTGTGTTCTTTCCTCCCGTCCAGTTAACTGATGGCTGGCTTCACTTCCTCCACGTTCTGAAACTTGTCTCTTCCCAAGTACAGAAGCCCTATGTCCTTCCGTGTTCACATCCTCTCTCTGTATGTTATCTGCTAGGGCTACGTCCATCTCGTCGCACTTATCCTCCTCCATATCTCTTTGGAACCTCTCATTATTAGCTTGGCATACAACTTCTTCCCGAGGGGTATTTGGGGCTTCCTCCTCCGCAGTTTCCTCCCGTTCCCGGCAATGGGCTTTGACGTGCCCGAAGCACCGACATACAACGCAAGACGGTGGTACCCATTCATATTCAATATTCTGCCATATTGTCTCTCCATTAGGGAGAAAAAGTTCGACTTGACTTGGCAGCTCGTTAGCAACTTCTATTTCCACGAACACCCGGGCATAGGATAGACATTTGCGCGTTGCTATGAGAATATCTGTACGCAGAGGATTACCTATCATACTTGCAATTTTCATGATTGCAGGCGTACTCCATAGTTGCGGTGATAACCAGGGCAATCTGATCCATATAGGAACGGATGAGAGTCGATCTTTTTCGAAGCATGATTCGGGCAGCCATCTCTTGAGCACTACTAGACGTCCATCGAACGTCCACGGGCCCCCCTCTAGAACTCTTTCCAATTCTTCTGTGAGATCGAATTTAATAAAGTAAAATCCGTTTTCTCTCGAGAAAATCTCCATCTCCCCCTTCGGTCGCCAAACCCTTAGAGCATATGCTCTCAGTTGCCCGTATAGGGTTTGTTTCGCATTACATACAAGATTAGGGTATTCTTCCAATATGTCGATGTCTCCTCGATGTCATCTGTCGTGATCTCCACCACCCTCCTTCCATCTATTGACTTTGGCGCTACATATTGAAGTTCAACCTCCTCTTGGATCGGAGCTGGTTTACAAAGTTTCGCCCATGAGATCGGTGCCGACCGCGCGCGTTGGGTTCCACTGCTCCCAGAGTTGATGGTATCTCTTCCTTTCAGAACTTCCATGCAGGTCCGGCCCTGGCCCAGGGCGACCGCCCAGGGCCCCATGAAATTTGGAGATCCAAAAAGATTAATATATATATATATATATATATATATATATATATATATATATATATATATATATATTATATATATATATATATATATATATATATATATATTAGTAATCTTATTGAAAAAGAACTATATATATATATATAATCTATATAATATATATATATATATATATATATAGTTCTATTTTCAATATAAGATTACTAATATATATATATATATATATATATATTATATATATAGTTCTATTTTCAATATAAGATTACTAATATATATATATTATCTATATATATATATATATATAATCTATATATATATATCTATATATATATTATATATAATATTATATATATATATAAATTAGTAATCTTATATTGAAAATAGAACTAATATATAACATGATCCTCCTTTATCACAAAACATTTGTGGTGTAGTGGTAGTTGTTATGCTTGTACACAAAGGTCTTAGGTTCTAACCTTGGTTGTATCATTTTTTAGTTCAATTTTTTTTATATTATATGGGTCCCATTTTAAAATTTTGCCTAGGGCCCCCATTAACTCAGGGCCGGCCCTGCTTCCATGGGTCTCCTATTTCCGATTACCTTTTGTTCAGCCGCCCGAAAACTTCTATCTCCTTCCTGCGGTGGAGGGATCGTCGATCTTCGATTGGTTCCCTGTTGTCTAGCTTGGTACCCTCTGTTATCTCCTTGCTCTTTGGAATCCCATTGGCACCCACCCATCTATCTCTACGAGCTAGGCCCCGTTCTGCGCCGGCGTTCTACTGTTGTCCACCCGCCTCCTTCGTTGCGAGAAACGGTCTCCGGTGTCCGGGGTTGCCTCCTTGGAAGCCTGGCCGCCCCCTGGGAAGGCTGATCGCCTGCAAACCCTAGCGCCATCTTCCTATATATATATATATATATATATATAATATATATTCTTCTCTTTTAGTATTATAATATTATTATTATGTTGGAGCAGGTCAAGTTATCACCACAATCTAATTATTTGTTGAAATTCTTATTTGTGAAATTAAAGGGGGCGATAGAAGGAAAGGAAAGGCATCTTGGAAGGCATAAAAACAAATCGTTGATAAGGTCGAGAAAGGGTCAAGAAAGAGGGTGATGTTATTGCTGTAAGAAATTGACAACATTAGAAGAAACTTTCACATGGAGGGGATTAGAAGAAAGATCTTGAAGACAGGGATAGAGACGACCATGTCAGAACAAGAGCAATTATCTCAACTCATTTTTTTAGAAAAAAAATAACTACAGATTTTTCCAGAATGTGAGACAATTTAGTTGTATATTTGAAAATATAATTAAGCATCGACAACGAAGTTCATTTTGAGACGATTTCGAAATAGGGACTCAGCATGGAGCAATTATAATTCGACCGTCTAGATTTTGGTATGTATACATTTGAACATTTTCATGCTAAGTGCTAAATAGAATTATATCAAGACTATTATTGTCTAATCATTTATCTTTTCTTATACAATTTTTGTTTGTTATGGTTTTACTGAAAAAGGAAATGAATTCTAACTCAAGTAGAAAAGATAAAAGAATTAAGTATCCCTCATCGACTACATTTCTATCTCCGTTATTGCTTGAATATGTTGCTGTGGCGTCACAAATGTGTGGTCACATCTGGTTACGGGATAAAATAAGAAAATTATTCCTTGTTAGATATTTCTGATAGATTGCACATGATGTTTCTTAGGCCACCTCCAATCCATCCTAACAAAATTTCTCAATTCGAGGACTAAAAAAAAAAAAAATCCTAAATTATACTATTCTCAAAATTTATATCTCCAATCCATCAATCCTCAAATAGTACAATCATTATTTATTTATACATAAATTTATTTTTTCACAGCTATTTAATAATTATATATATTAATGTTATATTATTAATCTCTTTACCGAGATATCATATTATTTTAAAGTTATTTGTATTATTTAATATTATTTTATAATATGTATACAACTCCAAAGTATCTTAGACTGTTTTAATTTAATATAGTATATTTTATAATATCTACCACCATTTAGTTTGATATAATATTTAAAATATATTATTCTATAATATTTAATATTATATATTTTTCACAAGTATTTAATATAATATTATTAACTACCGCTCTAAAAGTGTCTTAGACTGTTTTAATCTATATAATATGTTTTATAATATCTACCACCATTTAATTTGATATGACATTTAGAATATAGTATTCTATAATATTTAATATTATATCATTTCTTCACAACTATTTAGTATATATTTTACCACCGTTCTAAAAGTGTCTTAAACTCTTTTAGTTTTGAATGTTATTGTATGGCTTTAAACATTTTAAATTTCAATGTTGTTGTAACGTTTAGACTTTTTAATTTCAATGTTGTTGTTGGTTGCAGTATTTTAAATTTTGATGTATTTGTTTGTTTTTTTTTAATTTTAGAAAGTTTGATGATATTCTATTAATTTTTGCCAAATTATTTAAATATAATTTTATTAATCAAATGAATCTATAGAAAAATACTAATAACAAATATATCAATATTATATTCTATTTGAAGATCTCAACAAGAATATTCTAATAGTATAGATATATATTATTTATACTTAAATTAGAAAATGATAAGTTAATTAAGTTTAGTGTTTATACATATGTAGAATATAATATTTAGCTCCAGCTTGGAGGACAAAATTAATTTGAGGATCTATCCTCCTTCCCTCAAAAATTTTGAGAAAATTCCTTCAATTTGAGCCATGGTTGGAGATGGATTTTGAGGTGATTCCCTCAATTTGAGGTATGAGTACTTGGGTGGAGATGGTCGATAACGGAAATTTTAGCTAAGTATTAAATTTTAAGCCAAAGAGTATTGATTAGAGAAAGAATGTAAATTAACACAGATATATTTTAGAATGATTAAAATTGAATGGTTGATACGCATATATGGATTACTGTTCAGAGAAAGATATGTAAATTGAATATATTTTAGAGTGATTAATATTGAATGGTTGATAGTACTGTTCAGGGCCGGCTCCAGCATTTTGGAGGCCCTAGACAATTCCAAAAATGAGGCTCTTATCCCTCTATATAATTTTTATTGTTTTATTTAAAAGCAACGAAGATTTGCGATCTCCTTCACTTATGCACTTCTTTTCAATCTTAACAATTAATATTAGAAGTTTCATAAGAAAAAAAAGACATTAGAAATTAGAAAGGAGGAAAAAAACCTGTATTGACACGTTTGTTGAGGGAGGAAGAGACTGTTTCAATTTTTTAGTAGAAGAGATATTTTTCGCAGAAAAAATGAGAGAAAATGGAGAGACAACTTAGAAATAGGTACAATATTTTTTAATGTTTTTTTGATTCTTCACAAGGCAATCATGACTGCCCACGACCATATTTTTTTTCCGGCCCAATGCAAAATCATTAAAAATTCACAAAAAAAAAAAAAATGGAGGCCCCCTGGGAGGAAGGCGCTAGACGGCTGCCTAGTCCCCCCCTGGAGCCGGCTATGGTACTGTTTAGGAAAGATAATGTAAACTAACATAGATATATTTTAGAGTGATTAATATTGAATGGTTGATACGCAGATATGAGTATTGATTAGAAAGATATTGAAAATTAACATAGATATATTTAGAGTGTTAAAATTGAATGGTTGATACACAGATATGGAGTATTAATTAGAAAAAGATATTGAAAATTAACATATATAATTTAGTGTTAAATTGAATGGTTGATAAGCAGATATGGAGTACTGTTTAGGGAAAGAAAATGTAAATTAAGATAGATATATTTTAGAGTGATTAATATTGAATGGTTGACACGCAGATATGAAGTATTAATTAGATAAAGATATTGTAAATTAACATAGATATATTATTTAGAGTGATTAAAATTGAATGGTTGATACGCATATCTAGAGTATTGATTAAAGAAAATAATGTAAATTAACATAGATATAGAATATATTTTGTCCATCAATATTGATTTTATTTCTTAATAATTGTCATCAATAGCTTCCTTTTTTTTTAATTAATTTAAACCTAATTTGGACAAAACATATAACTCTGATCAAATTATCAGTAGCTTACTTTTGCTAAGAGCATCTCTAACCCTATTGTCTTGTAAGTGTTGTGGGTCTTAGGTGGCTCCTATGTGGCATGAGCCACAAGACAATGTCTTTTTATGTGGCAAAATTATATCTCAAAAGACAATGAGATAGAAAACTCTCTCCAATGCAAAGTATTGAGGAGACAATAAAAAGTATTTTTTTTTCAACTTCCAAGACAACTTTAAGACAACTACTCATCTTCTTTCTTTTTTCTAATATTTTTTTATTCATAATTGATGACATGGAAGAGAAGACATTGTCAAGTGCATTGTCTAGAACAAGACAATCAACTTCATAATGTCTTCTTTAATTTTTGCCACATAAGCTTCACAATCTACAATTGACTTGACAATTGCATGAAGAAAAACTTTTGAATAAAATTTGTCATTCCTATGTGGCATTAATTTTTTTCCAAAGTCACAATAGGGTTGGAGATGCTCTAACAATTATCTATGGTTATAATGTCTCATTGTCACATCTTGGTGGATCTAATCATGCATGCATAGACTATTCCTTGATAGCTATATATGTCTGGTCCAGACCACCGTTCGATTAAGGAACTGTAAGCGGATGCTCAATCTTGTTACAATTACTTTTCTAACTATCACTACAGAAGGAATTATCTATACGGTCATGTCACTAACATTCAGCTTTCTTTGTTTATCAATCTAAGATCAAAATACCAACCATAACAGGAACCTAGTAATACGTTCTAGAGTAATGCTACGAGGACACACTTTTTTGATACACTCTATAATCACGCTGATGTTGTATTGTATTATTGAATGTTATGGAAAGTCTTGAAAATGAAATAATAATTGGCATCCAATAATGCATTGTAAGGGAGCGTTTGGTATGCGGAATACTATAGCCGGGAATTCTATATTCCCGGGAATCAAATTCCAAGGAATTAAATTTTCTGGAAAATTACATTCCCATGTTTGGTGACAATATAAATATTCCCGGGAAAAAATAAAAAATAATAATAACGAAAAAAATGAACAAATATAAAAAACCGGTAAAAACGACAAAAAATCGGTAAAAAAACGAAAAAATGGTAAAAACGACAAAAAATCGGTAAAAAACGACAAAATAACAAAAAACGACAAAAACGATAAAAAACGACAAAAAAATCGGTTAAAACGACAAAAATGACAAAAAAGCGACAAAAAATGTATAAACGACAAAAAATAACAAAATAAAGGGTAAAAACGACAAAAATAACCAAAATACGACAAAAACGACATAAAATCGGTAAAAACAAAAAAAATCAAAATGAGATAATAACTGACATCCAATAATGCACTGTAAATTCTAATAACATTGGAATGGACTAATTTTCAGCCAATCCCAGTTTGGATTTGGTGCATATTCCTCCTAATCACGAGGCATGACATATGTTCCAAATAAATAAAATACATTGAATAATGAGATTCATTTCTTAACAACAAATAATTACTTTCTAGTTTTGTTCAAGTTATAATGTTTCTCTAATCCATATAAATTTACGTCAAGGGTTAGTATGATCAATCACCACTCCATTCTTTTAGCATGGCCTCTGATTGTTACAGTTTAGTTTTCATAGGCTTTTGTCTTCTTTCTTTTAGCTGTGGAGTGAGAGGAAGAGAGCTTCATCTCACTGAGAAAGAGTTTGACGATTCCGGTCATGTGAGTATCTTTTTTATTTTAAAATAGGGTTATATTAACATGTAATCTAAGTACACTCGATAGCCAATTCCTGGCAGTCTAGGACTGCCACAAGACTGCCACAATTTCTGGCAGTCCTAGATACTTTATAGACTGTCAGAAAATGTGGCAGTCCAGTCAAACACAGATGGACTGCCAGAAAATGTGCCACATTTTCAGTCCATAATGCTACTAGGACTGACAGAATTTGGCTAGCCCTGAGTAAAAAAGATTGTGCCCTTATAATTAGCCTTGATATTTTTACAAACAATAGATGTATATTTTATTATGTGTGTCTTTGAGGACACATGACATAGTGTTGTTTACATGTACTCTCATGACACATTGATACATCGATAAATGTGTATTTTAATTTACATGAATAAAACATTATATAATATGTCCCGAAGATACATGTTAACATAATAAAACGTGCATTTATCAATATACTTGTGAAAGTATTCGTATAGAATATATATCGATCTATGTGCCCTCACGACACATGTTAGCATAACCCTGTTTAAATACTAGTTCATTCCTTTGCCAAATTTGTTCGAGTGATTTATATTGAATGGTTGATACACAAATATGGAGTACTGATTAGAAAAAGAGAATTTAAATGATCTTCGATATAGAAATATATCATGTCGGCTCTATCCCGTATGTCCCGTCAATATCGATTTTAATTTCTTAATAATTGTGATCAATAGATTCCTTTCTTATAAACATTAATTTAAACCCCCTAATTTACCCAGAACATAACATGTAATGGTGATCAATTGCTTCATTTTCCTAACCACTATCGATTTTTACCTATGTCTCATTTTTCATAAACCAAAATGCTCATAATATATAATACAACTTAGGATATATTTTGTGAATATATAGGGTGAAAATTTTAATAACTTTTTAGTTCTAGATACATTGGTTCAGTAAAATTGCAGAGAAAGTATACCAAAGTCTCAATTTCCTTTAATTAACTTTATTCTTGTGTAATTCCTGCACAATTCGTTCTCGGTGCAAATAGGTTTAAGTTTTTTGTTATTTTGTACGTCCATATCATTTTTTTTTTAGAGAAAATTTGAGTCGCACCTCACTTTTTGATCATATTTCAATGTGCACCCCACTGCTTTACCTTAATGTAAGTTATTTTTCACATTTTACGGATTTCGTCCAAGACCGACGATCCACGCGTTTGACCAAATTTTAGGACAAAATTACCCTCTTCTTCAGCAGTCCCTTGCTTCCCCTCCTTGCTTGGCCCCTCTCCTCCGCCTTGCTCAACCCTCTGCCATCACCCCCACCATCACTACCATCATCACCACCACCTTTACCACCACCACACCATTTTCACCACCACCCCACCTTCACCACCTCCATCACCACCTTACCAACCACCACCCGCCGCCTCCATTCCCCCCCCCCCCCCCCCCCCCCCCCACCCACCTCCATGGCACCGCCCTCCTCCCCCTGCCCCCGCTCCTCCCATGGCGTTGTCCCTACTCTCCCATGGCGTCACCCCGCTCCCCCCATGGCGCTCCTCCGTCCTCCCCCACGAGGCAAAAGATATTTTTGTCCTAAAAATTTGATCAAATGCATTGACAGTTGGTATTGGACGAAATTCGTGAAATGTGAAAGGTAACTTACATTAAAATAAAAATTGGTGCACCTTAAATTATGATAAATAAGTCGGGTGCAACTCTTTTTTTTTTTTTTTTTATTTGGACCATAGTAGAACCTAATGGAACATGTCTTGCACAATTAGACTTATGTTGCCGAACATGACCTTCTCCCTGTTTCTTCAGTCTTGGCTTAAATCGGAACCATGTGGTTTATTGTGTTCTACTAGAAATTACTTACTGCACATAAAGCAGGGGTTCAATCTTTTGTAAACTAAACTAAGGCCTCGTTTGGGATACACTATAATTGTAATCACAATATAATCAATAATTTTTTTTTTACTTTTATTACATTACTTAATGATTACATTGAACCAAATGGGATATACTTTGTGTTAATCATGAGAAAATTTTCATACGAAACATTAAAGTTAAAAAATATTGGACTAAAAGTGCATACTTTACTAAAATTAAATAAGAACTAAATGTCCTAGCATTAGACTTTTTCTAAACAAACATCCGGATGTTCGAAAGAAATTAATAAATTACCGGAACGATTAACAAATGGAAGATTAAAAAAACCCTACCATTACATTTTTACACAAAAAACGTGAGGACATTTTATGTTTAAAAAGGTTAGGGACATTCCGAGAATCTAACTGGCGACCTCTTGCAAAAATGATACTTAGTAGACCAAAATGCCCTCATATAAAACTAGTAGTATGGTCAGTATAATGTCCAATGGTTTAAGCATTTTTCATATAATAAACTCACAATGGATGAATATTTTATGTCTAATAAACGTCCATGGTTGGACATTTCTCTTGATCCAATTATTGTCATTCAAGAAAAATGATATGATTCAGCGATTTGGCTCTCATTTGAAAAAAAAAAAATCGAACTTTGTGCTTTTTGTACAATATTCGTAATGCTTAATGATGTCATCAAAAAAATATGTTAATCATGTCATTCAAATTAAAAAAGAAGAAGATATTCCAATGCTTATGTATTAAGGCCATGTTTGGTTCGGAATGATGACATTAGGAAAGGAAAATAATCTTTTCTTATGTTTGGATGCCAAAAAATGTTGAGAAAAAAATAATCTCTAAGGAAAAGAAAATTAGGAGGAAGAGTGGCTTCCCCTACCCACCTAGGGATTCACTTTTCCACTTTAGATATTTA
>JANAVB010005596.1:700527-853027 GCA_029216955.1 Iris pallida
CTCCATTCCTCCGCTCATCCCCCCCCCCCCCCCCCCCCCCCCCCCCGCCCGCCCTCCTCCCCCGTGCCCCCGATCTCCTTCCATGGCGTTGCCCTGCTCTCCCATGACGTCGCCCCCGCTCCCCCCACGACGCTCTCGTCCTCCCCCACGAGGTAAAGATATTTTTGTCCTAAAAATTTGGTCAAATGTATTGACAGTTGGTCTTGGACGGAATTCGTAAAATGTGGAAGGTAACTTACATTAAAATAAAAAAGTAGGTACACATTAAATTATGATAAAATAAGTCGGGTGCAACTTTTTTTTTTTTCCTTTCTATTTGGCCTATAGTAGAACCTAATGGAACATGTCTTGCACAATCAGACTTATGTTGCCGAACATGACCTTCTCCCCTGTTTCTTCAGTCTTGGCTTAAATCGGAACCCTGTGGTTTATTGTTGTTCTACTAGAATTACTTACTGCACATGAAGCAGGGGTATCAATCTTTTGTAAACTAAACTAAGGCCTCGTTTGATACTGTAATATAATTGTAGTCACAATATAATCAAATAATTTTTTTTTTAATTTGATTACATTACAATTATAATTATATTGAACCAAACGAGATATAACTTGTGTTGATCATGAGAATTTCATACAAAATATTAAAGTTAAAAAATATTGGACTAAAAGCGCATACTTTACTAAAATTATAAAATAAAATTATAAAATTTTCATACAAAATATGAGGGCATTAGACTTTTTCTAAACAACATCCGGATGTTCGAAAGAAATTAATAAATTACCGGAACGATTAACAAATGGAAGATTAAAAAAAAAAAAAATACCCGACCATTACATTTTTTACAAAAAACGTGTTAGGACATTTTATGTTTAAAAAGGTTAGGGACATTCCGAGAATCAAACTAGCGACCTCTTGCACCCAAGCAAAAATGATACTTAGTAGACCAAAATGCCCTCATATAAAACTAGTAGTATGGTCAGTAATAATGTCCATGGTTTAAGCATTTTTCATATAATAAACTCACAATGGATGAATATTTATGTCTAATAAACGTCCAATGGTTGGACATTTCTCTTGATCCAATTATTGTTAATTCAAGAAAAATGATATGATTCAGCGATTTGGCTCTCATTTTGAAAAAAAAAAAAAAAATCGAACTTCGTGCTTTTTTTGTACAATATTCGTAATGCTTAATGATGTCATCAAAAAATAGTTAATCATGTCATTCAAATTAAAAAAGAAGAAGAAGATAATTCCAATGCTTATGTATTAAGGCCATGTTTGGTTCGGAATCATGACATTAGGAAAGGAAAATAATTCTTTTCTTATGTTTGGATGCCAAAAAAAATGTTTGGAAAAAAAAATGATCTCTAAGGAAAAGAAAAATTAGGAGGAAAGTGCTTCCCCACCCACCTAGGGATTCACTTTTCCACTTTAGATTTTACTATTCCTTCCAATTTTTTTGGCATTTTCAAATATCGAAAAGGAAAGTGGATGGAAATTACAATTTCTCAAAGGAAAGAAAATGAACAAGGAATTGATTTCCTTTCCTTTCTTTTCTGCGAACCAAATGAGACTGGAAGAGGGTTCTGCTTATTCGGTTACAATCGAATCGAAATAGTCAAAACCGAATAAATAAAAATTTAAAAAATTTAAACTGAAATCGAACAAAAATTAACCATAACCGAAGCTGAACTGAACCGGTTAACTATTCGATTCGATTTATTTTGTTTGTTCGTTGAGTATTTTTATTGTTTAATGGGTCGAGCTAAAATTGAAATTATGGTTAAATTATATTAAAATTTTATTATATATATTATATATATATATATATATATATATATATATATATATATCAACGGTTAAGATTAGATGATTTAAACAAAGATCCAACGGATGTGAAAGAGAGGAAGAATCCACATTCCCCCATTTTTGCATCTCCCATGCATCCTCTCTTTCACATCCGTTGGATCTTTGTTTAAGTCATCTAATCTTAACCGTTGAAAAATTATTATATATATATATTATATATATATATATATATATATATATATATATATATATTGCTAGATATTAAAAATACATATGACTTAGTCAATCATTCAACGAAAGTTATCCACTATAAACTCCAGTGTATACTTTGTGTTATCATGTATTTGTTTCCAAATACTTACAATGTCATTGTCATTACATTCTATAGGTGGCCTATGTTGTATCCAAACTTTACGGCATACTTCTCAAAAGCTACGAGTCAGGAACGTAACCTGGTAAGTACGCTACCTAATACATCATCTATATATAGTTGAAGAATACGTAATTCTATATATGAAAATATATGATGTCGGGTCTCTACTGGCCGACACCCTTACAACACCCTTACACATGAGTGCCGTCTCAAGCTATTTGGAGGTCTTTGACAAAAGTTTAAAATGAAAACTTTTTTTTTAAAAATCTTAAACATGATTATTATATAATTTATTATATTGATTTATAAGCAAATCCTCATCCTTGATCCGGTCTTGGGACCGACGATGTACCGTACATAGGCGAATTAAAAAAAAAATCATTAATAAATTTTAAAATTGAATAAGAAGCAGTTGCGCATATATATATATATATATATATATATATATATATATATATATATATATATATATATATATATATATATATATGTTTTTGTTATGTAGTAGATGAAGATGAAGAGACCTTTCTCCAAGGAAGGAGAAAAAGTCTTCCAAATTTTGTTACCAAGCAGCTGTTTCTTTTTCATTCGGACTTTCCTTAAAAACTGTATATAGGACTGTCAAAAACTGTATACCAAGCAATTGCGCGCCCACACACACACACACACACACATATATATATATATAATGTTATTTTATTTTATTTTTATTTTTATCCTAAGAAAAATATAAAAACCCAAATTCCTCATATATATATATAGTAAATAATTTTTATTCTGAATATTTTAATTTGGCACTAAAGAACTCCAAGAATTTATTATGTTATTTAACCACCCTCCCTTTTTTTTTAATGGTGATGTAACAATTTGAGTTGTAAAAAGTTGCAATGATCTTTTTGCTTAATAAGGAAATAGCAAGGCTAAAGGAGAAATAAAATAACTGACATTAGTTTTTGTTTTTTTTGGGAAGGAAGGTTGCTTTTGCCTAATAATAAAAAAATACAAGATCAAATTTACAACTTACAGTCAACTTTAATAACTAATTAAAAACTATAAATAATTTGTTTTTATTATAGTATGTTTCTATTAGTATTAATTAATTGTCAAATACAGATATATTGTATGATATTGATGCCAATATTTTACAGTTTGCTGTCACTTTTGTCCAAGATAGTGGCCCTTTTGTGGGAGGTGGTGGCGATATTGTTGTGTGGAACCCAAATGTGGAGACGAAAGATTCGAGTACAAGTTTTTTTGGTTGTGTAGCAAATGACGTATCCATTTCTATTGGATATGGGGTATGTATTTTAATACTTTTCTTAGTACAACATGTTTTCCCATTTTATAATCTTTTGACTCATTCATGGGTCATGAGTTTTGTTTATTTACTAAATGTGGTAAGCATATCTTGTAGGTGTTCCTACTGATTCTGGAGTAAAAAGCAGGTATTTATTCTACGACGGTAAGAAACATTCTTGTATATGTCTGTACTATATACTATATATAATGAAAAATAATAATTTTTACCGTAGAAATTTTTATTCCAAAAATACTCTCATCTATATTTAATTATTCGTTATATTTAATATGAATAGTTATGTAATTATGTATAGAAAAAAATAAGAAAGTTGTTGCTCTTGATGTTCGAACCTTTAACTTTTTGGGAGATATGTCTCACCCTAACCACTTGAGCGATATATATATATATATATATATATATATATATATATATATATATATATATATATATATATATATATATATATATAATGTTAGAGAATCTAGATTGGACACTGACACATTCTAGCTGTGAGCTAGAGGTTTTGAAGCCAAACACTGACGCATTCTTCAGCAAAGGCAAAACTAATAAATTTGTACGATTTGCAAATAAACGGTGAAACTTGTTTCAACGATGCTAAGTGTATGAATTTTGTTCCAGTTGACTCCATCTACTCTATTGGTGCTACACTGAACGTTTCGGTTTATAGTGATCCTACAAACCGACAAGTTCTTCGAGTTTCGATGAATAAAGTATGAATTTCTCTTCCTTTTCTCGCAATGACTCATTTTAGAAGGGTCCATTTTTTTTCACCCACCAAAATTATTGCTGTCATATGTGATCATGTGGCATGGCATTTTTGCAATTGTTAGGCAACTCAGTTTTTGTTTTGTCACACAGGAGCAAGAAAAATGGTGGGTAATTTTGAATAAGGAGCGGATTGGATATTTCGACAGCGATATAATGGAACATATGGAATGTCGGGCAATCCTCTGGGGAGGTTCCGTGACTTGGGCTGGACAAAAGGCTACTACCACTCAGATGGGAAATGGTCGCTTCCCAAAGAACGGAGATCCCATGCACTGCGGTTCTATTTCTGGTGCTTATGCCATCAACAAGGATGGGGTTACTGAAGAGAAGCCTTACCGATATATAGTAGACAATCCAAAGTGTTATGATATCGCTCAAACTAGTGCTTCTGATTTTCAATTCGGAGGATCCGGTGCTCTCAGTAGTGGCTTGTACCTGACTTTACTGACAAACACAGACAATCAGGCCAAGATATAAAATGTTCTTATTTCAATAAATTAATTAATATGATCACTGTGCGCATGAATAATATTTAGAATGATGAGATTAATCTATTGTTATTCCTCGGCGAGTTGTTCTTTTTTATGTTTAATTAGTGCCAACCTATTGCGACATGATTTTTGTTTACTTCCCATTTGGAACTTCATATTATCTTCTAATATGAAGTTCTAAACATTGAGCGATGGGGATCGACAACTTGCAATAGAGAAATGGGGTTATGAACACTCGACGACGACAATGGCTCGCTGCATCATCCATAATTGACGACGGGGACGTGACAGGATACCATATCTTGATGTTCTTTAGTTGAAATGTAGGACACAAATGTAGCCAGACTCTATTGTGTTCTTTAGTTGAAATTAAGCACACCAAATGCTTGCTAATTGTCTGAGAAACAAGTAGTTCCATTTAATATTGGTTTCCGAGTTTCTAGCTTTATAAGGTTCAAATAATCCCCCCTCTTGCTAAATTAAAAACAATACGTATATTGTTAGAAAAATAGGTAAGACAGACTATTTGGTAGCATAATAAAATGGATTAGGGTTTGTGTGTAGTTGGACAAGGGCAACCACTTATTTGTGGTTGTTCACAAATATATGGTTTACAATAGGGTTATTTTGTATAAGGGTACCAGGTTTATAATATAATTAGACTTTGGGTACTGGATTTGTCCGTTTTAGAGTTTGGGTACTCGAATTTTTTTTAGTGACATATTTTAGTGACGAAATAAGTCTTTCAATGACGAATGTTTGTCACTAAATTGTGTCACTAAAAAGCTACAGTACCCAAAATCTAAAACGGACAAACCTAGTACTCAAAATTTAATTATATCATAAACTTGGTACCCATATACAAATAACCCTTTACACAATACTTTATCTTGGATGCTCACTTTAATCATCATCTCATTAAAAAAAATTCTAAAAAAATCCCATATTTGGAACGGAAAAAAAAACTACGGTGAAATAAAAGAGTACAACATATTCTTCAGGAATCCAAATGGGTGCGAGTTACACTGTATCGATACAAATATTTTAAAGAAAAAAACCAGTAAGAAAAGCATTATCGAAGTAAAAGAGTACATGCGTAAAGAAATTCTTCATGATGTCTCTATTTAATTAGCTTCTTCAGGATGCTAGCATCTGCATGATGCTACCCCCCTCAAAATCACTTTAAATATTATATTTAATTTTTAAATCAACTTGGATGAAGAGACCCCACCAAATTAATACATTAAATGATTATATTACACACCAATATTTTACGAGCCGATGTATTTATATGCATATCTCTTTGACAATGTCTTCTTGAATTGGCTCTACACATACTACATTATCCTTGTAAAAGAATTATAAGCTCATTTGTGACTTTTGAAAGCTTGTAACTCTCCTTAATTTATAATGGAGTTTGCTGAGTTCCTCCTTCAACAAAGGATATAATTCATCCTAGCAATAACTGGATACTTTTCCAAATGGACGAAAGCAGTGAAGATATACAACATGATCAACGTCGTCAAAAAGCATGTCGTATATCGGTTCGGCGTTCCCATAAGTCTCCATACTCCTTCACGTCTAACAAAATGTATCCTTGTATGCGTAAGTTGTTATCAAGTTAGCGAGCGTGGCTCGAACGATTAAAGGTCTTAATATGAGTCGAACATTAAGATAGAACATTAAACATTGAACAATTGAAGCGATGTACATCAAGTATACGGGTCGCGGTAGGGTGGTGATAGTAGAACATTGAAAGGTGATATCGAGATGTGCATCACGTGCACGACTCCGAGAACATTGAACACTAGGCCTAGAACATTGATTATGATGTTAAGCGTGCCTTTGCGCACGAAAGCTACAAAATGACTATGTAAGTGAAATAGGACAAGTTGTGGTGAAATGCCGCGGAACCTGTCGTAACATTGAAAGATATACTTCGTGCATCAAAGTATGCAGTTGTGGCACAATTGCTACGAAATTGTATGGTTGGTTATGCATATTTCTAACGATTGCAGGCTAAGTGAAACGAGACGGAAACATAGTACTGGCAGCAGGGCCTGCCGCATGGCTGCATAGTGCTGGTTGTATGGCTGCATAGTGCTGGCCGCATAGTACTGGCTGCATAGTACTGCCCGCATAGTGCGGGCCGTATGGCTGCATAGTGTTGGCCGCATAGCTGCATAGTGCTGGCCGCATAATACTGACCGCATGGCTGCATAGTGCTGGCCGTATAGCTGCATAATGCTGGCCACATAGCTGCATAGTGCTGGCCGCATAGCTGCATAGTGTTGGCCGCATAGCTGCATAGTACATGGCCGTATAGTGCCAGTCCGCATAGATGTATAGTGCCTGGCCGCATAGATGCATAGTGCATGTCGCATAGTGCCATATAGTACCTATTTTGGCTGTTTTGGACTGTTTTATGTCCTATTTGGCTGATTTGTGGCCAGAATTTCTTTCAACTCTCAATATGAAGTTGTATATCTTTTTTTTGGCTTCAAGAATATGTTACTAGCTATTTGATGCAAGTTTCTCTCATTCATGATAATGTAATGATAGAACACGATAATGGCCTGTTAAGGTGCACTCTTAACAAGTAACAAGTAACTTGACCTGATAATTCTTGATAGTGATCCATTGTGACGCACTCTTGACATAATAAGTAATCTGACATGACATGATAATCTTGAACGCTGTTGCGGTAACTACCTGGACATGCTAAGTAACTCTTGTCTTGACACCGTGGTTGATTCTTTTGGTTGTGCCTGTACAAGCTACATGTCTCGTCTTACATCATACCTAGGACATGGATTCCTGATTACCACGGTTAGAGATTCATACTGAATCTGACTAGGGTAATAACTAGATTGATCAAATAGTTCATAAAGAGATTTTCCAGCTACAAGCAGTCCCGTTATCTGGGCACCTTAATTGGACTTGTAGCTTGTCGTCGACTAGGACACATTTTCAGCACACTGTCATGTGTTGTACCCCCAAGTCACATAATCCAACTCTCTCAACTTGCAACCGGATAACCTGGATTAAGTCTACAGGACTTGTGGCTGTTGGAACATATCATGCATCTTGTGTAACCTCCGTAAATTGAATCCTTGGGTATTTTCGGAAATTTGTATTTTATTCTATTTCGTATTTTCAAAACTTCGAATTTTTCTAAATCTCGAAAAACGTGCAATTTGTAATTTTGGGAAAACGATTTGACCGTGATTGCTATCGGTCTATGTTGACTTCGGCTTACTATTTTTTAGACGATTTTGTCCTATTAGAAATTCCCTGTCGTTTCTTGAATCAATAAGTTAATTATTTTTATATGGAAAACGTCATTGAGTTTTGGAATTTCTAAATATCATTATTCACTAAATAAATAATTTCTAAATGTATTTAAATATTGAGTGAATACATTAGTATTCTATTAATTAGAAAATCCCGGCTAAATTGTAATTAGCCATTTGTAAAATTAGTATTAATCAGTAATTTTAATTATTACTTTATAACTAATAATTATTTTGTACTAATTAATTAGCAGGTGATATGTTAGTGGTTAGCATATGTTAGTATGTTAGTTTTTTTCACTATTTTCCCTATTTTCTATTACATGTACATTCTAGGGTTTCTCCCACTCCCCTATAAATTTCACACTTCCCAAGAGTTGTAACCTAGAATTTCCTAGCCCCCAAATTCTACACCATTCCCAAACCCTAATTTCCTACACACATCCCTAGGCATTCTAGCAGCCACTCCCATTTTTTTCTTGTCCCAACCCAGCCCATTGCCGAGCCACCCCTGGCCGGAGCTCGCCGTGGCCGAGCACGGCCGGCGGCACACCAACACCAGCATCAACCCATCATCCACCTGACCTCCTCCTCACCGGAGCTCCGCCGATCCAGCCGTTCATCCCCGCCACCACCACGGATAGACACCACCACCGCCCTCATCAGATCAACCACCACCGCTACCACCTTAAGCCACCACCGCCACCACCATAAGCCACCACCGCCACCACCATAAGCCTCCACTGCCACCACCCACACGCCACCTCCGCCACCGTTCACCACCACCACCTCCATCGAAAGAGAGAGAGAGAGAGAGAGAGAGAGAGTGGACCTCGCCCTCGCCGACCTGGCGCAGCTCCGCCGACCGGATCCCGCCGGTCGCGCCGCTCCCGCCAGCGAGATCTGACTCCACCGTGCCCTAGCTCCTCCCCCATGCGCGCCTCCACCTTTTCCTCACCACCTGACCCGTCGGAGCCCTCCTCCGCCTTGTGAGCCGCCGCTCCGCCGGCGCAGCCGCCGACCGAGACCCCGATCGTGAGCACCTCTCTTCTTAACCCTTTTCTTGTGTTGAGTTGGGGGAGACAGAGCCCCCCCCTCTCTGTAATTTTATTAATATATCTTATATTATATATTAGTTTATATATGTTATTATGATAGTTGATATATTAATAGTATAATATATATTAGTTATAAATAAATGTGTATTAGTTCATAAATAATGTATACTAGTTATAAATTAATGTATATTATTTTTTTATATGTACATTAGTTTAAGTATTAATGTATATTTGTAACGCCCCAGTCCCAAAATACGTAGGACTAGGAACGTAGACATGCCAGCTGTATTCATACGAAGTATACTCCAATATATGGAAGCCTCGTATAAATACATAAGCTGTAAAATGCAGTAGAACCATAACTAATCTCATCCACAAGAATAAATGAATAAAAGATCCCATATAAAGATAATAAATTGTCTCGATACAATATGTTGGGCGGAGACAAATCCACTACCAACAAAATAAGGAAAAGTACATGATAGAATAAATGATTTTGGCGAGCAGAGCGAAGACAATCCAAATGCAATCATCCTCGAGAAATAGCAACGAACACGGCTAGAGCGAAAGCACCTGCGAAAGACAATAGCACACACCTAGCAAGACAACCAGGTCCTCAGAGGGACGTAACAAGACACATCATAGCATGCCATAAACTGAATAAATACTGCTCAAATAAATAAGTAAATCGAATTATAACATGTTCCAATACGCACCTACTGAACGAGCATACCATCCTCCCAACCAAACAAGGACAGAAGATGGTAAACTAATTCACGGCGACGTATCTTCCCATGCTAAGAATCCGATATGGTATCCGGACCCCAACAAGGTTCAATACCTTCTCATCGAAGTAGTAAGTCACACCTACAATCAAACAAGAACAAGATGTGACGAACTAATCCGCGACAAGTTATTGTTCCAAGTCACGGTCAGATACAAGTACCCAAACCAAAAGTACTCGTACCTAACGGATAGGGTAGCCTACCATTCTAAGTGAAATGTTGTTAAGAACAATCCTTCCTACGCATGAGCCCTGGCTGAATAGGATCGGCGTAGTCCCCTCTTGGGCACCAGAGGCCCCAGCAGGAAGAGCATGACGTTCCGCAGAATCGTCAGTGGCCGTCAGTAATCATGGGTAAGCTGACCCGCGTCTCCGGCGGAGCTCACGGGTTACAAAAGGGTAAGTGCATCGAAGCCCATACGCTAAGGAATTGTCCTCCCCGCCCAATGCCTACTGTGTTGTATCCACAACACAACCACTATAACCGCTAAGTCAAACTAGCATGCAACCTCTATTAGCGGTTATTCCTATCGCACGGCTTGTACGTACTGGTGGCCAGCCAATCACGCACTTCCGTGTTCTACATGCGACACACAACTTCGTGTTTACAACGTGTCAAGGCCAATGAATGTGACACACAAGGTGGTCCCTTAAATCTAGGTTTAATTTGTAAGAAAAATAATACACAGCAGGGAATATAAAAGAACAGTTATGCCATGTATCACAGTTTATAAAGAAAATAATAGACATGCATGAAATATGAGCTAAAAATAAGTAAACAGCTAATGGCAAGGTGTCTTGCCTGGTAGAGCGCCTGGTGTGCTGCGATGATCCAGGAGGCACGATCTGCGACTTTGGTACAACAACTATGCATGTGACCTCAGGTGGTGACACGGTCGGTTCCATTGGGTCCAGAACGGTTAAATTGGTTAGGGTGGACACAAGGCAGTTATGGAATTGGCGACAAAAGGGAATAAAGGAGATTGGGTATGGAAAGGAGGAAATCAAAGAAAATAGAAAATAATAAATATATATATATGATTTCCAGAAAATACTTATAATTCTTTGAAAACCATACTTACTAGTAAAAGTAAAAATAAATTTTTGTTAAATACTTAAAATATATTTTATTAGTCGAAATATATTTTTAGATAAATACTAGGAAACAATAAAAATCGTTTTTAGGTTAACTCTAAAATAAACCCATATTTTTATATAATTCGAAATAATATGTATAGGGTTTCTATTCCCCAAATTTAGAAAAATAACCCAAACAATACTCTAATTTGTTACTAGCAAATTTTAAGAGATTATTAATAATTTATCCCAAAATAAGTTTACAAATTAAGATGACCATATGATTGATAGTATCAATAAACTAATAATAATAATAATAATAATAATAATAATAATAATAATAATAATAATAATACACACAAAAATACTAAATTCAAACAGTAACAGTAACCACTTAAATGAAATATAAAATATTTAATAAATAAAGTAATAATAAACCAACTCCTACTCTTCAAAAACGAACAGGAAAAAGAAATAGAGAACAACTGTTCTCTTCTCGTTAGAACAAACAAAAAATTCAGAAACCAAAACAAACATGTTTAGAAGAAGAAAGAAAATAAAAATATAAAATAAAACGTGTTACCCAAACCCACATTGAGATACGAGACACGTTCTTCTGACTTAAAAATGAAATTGACAACAACAAAAGAAAGAGAGAAAAAAAACACAAAAAGGACTGTCCCAAATACAAACCAAGGGAATAAGAAGAACAGAAGGGGAGGAAGAGAGAGAATCGAGAGAGAAGAGAAGAAGGTGCGGGAGAGAGGAGCGGCCATAGTGAGAGGAAGGAAGGGGAGAGCGGACGGGAGGGAGCGGCGGTGGTTTAGAGAGAGGGGTGGCGGACGCTGCGGCCGCGCGCGGCGCTCCGTGCTCGAGCGCGCGGCGGGAACGGCTCGGCGCCGGAGTTGGAAGGGAGCGGCGGATCGGGTCGAACGCGGTGGTGGGGTTCGCCGTCGCTTGCCGTGGTGGGGCGGCGCGACGAGGGTTTCTGGAGAGGGCTCGGGGCGGCGACGGGTTTCGCCGCGGCGGAGGAAAGAGAGCGGGGGTTTGGGGTTTCGTCGGTCGGGCGGACGGCTGGTCCGGCGGTGGACGAGGAGAGGGTGCTGCGAAGGGGGTGGTCGAGTGGCGTCGCGGCGGAGGCTGAAGGTGTGTTCGGCGGGGCGGATCCGCGACGGCGAGCGGCTGGGACTCGGCCACTGGGGTGCGATGAGGCGGAGACACGACGGCCGGGACGCGGCCACCGGATCGGGTCCATGGCGGTGGACGTCGGAGGCATGGCAGGTCGAGGTGAGTCAGTTAGGTTTAGGCTTTATTTTTCTTTTCCTTTTCTTTGTGTGGTGGCTGGGTTGTCGTGGCCGGGGTTGCCGTGGAGTACGATCGTCGGAGACGGATTGGGGGTTGTGTCGGGGTTGGCCGGGATGTGGGGGTGATGGCAGCGGGACGTCGAGGCGGCTGGGTGGTCGAGGTCGGCGAGGTTGGATGTGCGGCGTGTTTGGCAGCCGCGGGTGACGGGGCTGCGGAGGTGGTTGTGGTTTCGAAAATGGTGGTGGCAGTGGTTGGCGGTCCGGCCATTGGCCGTGGGTCGGTTTGCCAAAAATAGGGGACGGGGGTGTCGCGGAATCGACGGTGGCGAGCGGGGGTTCTAGAATAGGATTAGAAATTTTATTTGTGTCGGGGTGTGTCCGACACGGAGGGGATGATGTAAATGTAATAATATTGGAATAAGAAATTGATGGTGGAACACGGACACGAGGCACGCACTATTTGGATGGTGGAAATTTGTGAAATAATGAAAAGTTGGAGGAGTACCTGCCTATTTATAGGATGTGGGAATTCCCAAATAGATAAAGGTTAGGATTTGTTAAACCCAAAAATAGATAATTCATCTATTTATTTAAATCCATGATCAAATCTCAATTTCAAATTAAATCCAATTTAAAACTAGATACTCTAAACTTAATTTAAAAACTCTATCTTTAAATTTAAACTATTTAAATAAAAATCTAATCAAAGATTTAATTTACTATCATAATTCCACAAAATATATTTTTCAAAAATACGAATAATATTAATTTCGAAAATCCCATTAATAATTAAAATAAACCGATAAATAATTATAAATATATATGTATGCTCAAATGATGTTCTTATAATTATGCCTTTCTAACATACAAATAAAAATATTATTTATTTTTAATAATTGCAAAAATATAAGGCTTTATAAGCAAAATAACAAACTTGGAAATAATTGGAACGATAACAAAATAATTATTTAATATATTATTTTGAACTTCCAAAATTAGAAGAATAATATTTTCAAAAATATGTATCGCACATATTCGCCTCGTTGAGCAAACAAAAATTTCGCATACGACGTACGATACGACTACGTGACATACAGTACAAAAATTTGAAATCCATGCTAATTAATAAATAAAAAATATAGTAGAAATTTAGGGGTTTTACAATATTGTACATATACTAGTTTATGTAATATGTGTATAATAGTATAATACATGTATATTGTGAAATAAAATGTATATTAGTTTATTAATTGTTAATTATATATATAGTTTACATAATTGTTAATATAACATTTTTTAAGGATAGTTATATATTTAGTGTATAACAATGCGTAGTAATGATAGGTATTTAATATATTGATACTAGAATATTTTTTCCCTTATTATTAAATATTATCAAAATATCTCGATCTATTTTCCTAATTTTATTGTAAACAATTTTGGATAAATTTTGCATAGTTAATCTTTTCCCTAAATTTATTTTTGGCAAAAATTGGAATATTGGTACAGAATGATTTTCTGAGTTTTAAAATATTACTTAAAAAAATATGTTGATTAATGCAGATATGATTTTATCATTATAAGGATTCCAAATATTTATTATATTTATTATTATACCATTTTCTAAATCGTAAATCGTGATTATGATAGTCATTTTCTGTTCTTGATTTGATTAGTGTACCAAACCCTGATTTTAGACTTTTATATACCAAACTAGGCTTTTTGGACTACTCTGGACTCATTGGGACTGCCCGTGTCTTCGTCTGGGACCCTCTATAGGGCTTAGCAGTGTACCTACCTCGTGTCGACACGTTCGTGTCGCGCACGTCGACTCCAACCAATCGAGGCGAGTACATTCTCTGATCTTTTTATACTTACCTGGATTATTTTCTTGCTCTAGATTACTCTACTTGATGCTGACACGTATCTTCACGGATTAGTACTATATGGATCCCTTCCTGAGATGTTATCCCTCTACGGGTGCATCGGGTATTTCATGTTCATGTACTTTATCATGTGCATCATGTACTCCTTGTACTCGTACTAGTTCATGTTTTTACATGTTCTCATGTGCTTCATGTGCTTATCATGTGCTCATGTACTACTCATTCGTGAGTTCATGTATCTTAGATGTATTCATGTGCTTATGACATAACTTGAACGAATCCTTGTGTATTGATTAGTGTGAGACCCAGTTTTCTGAAATTGGGGTATTTTTGAAAATTTATTATTTTTATTATTTATTAGTGGTATTTTAGTCATGGTATGATTTTTTAGTGATTTTAGTTAAGTTAAACCAATTCTAAAGTCATGCTAAGTCATGACTTATGACTTTGTGATTTTGGTTAGTATAACTTAGTGTAAACCCTAGTTTTCTCTAACCTAGAAGTTGCCATGACCATGAAAGCTTAGCCATAGGCTTAGAACATCAAATTAGGGCTTTTTAGCCTAAAAGGTATTTTGGTAATTTTCTAGGATTTATTTGGAATTATTTAAATTTATGTGTTTTTATTATTATTTAATTATTGATTAGTGTTATGTTAGCCCCTAAGCTAGTTTAGCCTAATCTAGGGGTTAGTCACTAACCTAGAAGACTAAGTGTAGATATTTACTTTATGTGTAAATATCTAGGTTGATAAATATCTAGATATTTAACTTTCTAGGATATTTTAGAAACCTAGAATATCTAACCCCTAGTCAAAGCCTTAGAGACTAAGTTTTGCAAGGTGGAAGGGGACCCTATAGCCTACCCCTACCCCCCCATGGCAGCCAAGAACACCCCCCCCCTCCATATGTGTACACCCTTCACAAGAAAGGCTTCATTTTCAATACATTGGAGTTTAGGTTTTCCCTCAACTTCACACCTCCATAACTTGACCATTTCTCCACCAAATTGAGCCCCGTTTCTTGCGTTGGAACCCCCTACTAGTGAGGATACCAAGGAAGGCTAGCTAGCAAGGATACCCTAGCTGTGGGCACCCCCAAGGACAGTGAACATCCCCCCAAGAAGTTGTTTTCTTGAGTTTTCACTCAATAGGTAATTTTCTCTCAAACCTAACTATTATTGTGTTTTTTCTTCAAAATTGCATTCATATAGGTTAACCCTAACTGTAGGACAAGTTTGGTGAAAACTAGGATCGATTTGGTGTCCGTATCGGACACGTATCCATGCCCTAAAAACAGTGTTTGTGTAAATGCCACATAGGACTTTTTATTCAAAATTTTCCAAACAAAATATATTTTTGGGTAGCCCTAGATGTATAGGACACGATTCCCTAGGACTGAGCATGAATTGGACACTGTTCGTGTCCAAAACAGGATACGAACCCACTGATTTTAACACACTGTTTATACTGTGCACACTGTAAATACGCAAGTGTTTGACACTTCGTGTCGTGTCCACACGTGTTGTGGACATGATACAGTGACCTAGACACGTACCCTGACACCTCACCTATCCTAGGACACGACCACGAGGCCCTAGGTGACACACACGTGGCACACAAGCCCTCGACACGCGTGCACGAGACAGTGCACGCTGCCCTGCTACCAGACCCCTCGTGTGCACTGTACACGACACGTGGACACGGGAAACTTGACACAAACCTAGGGGCAATGTCTGACAAGACATCCCCAAAGTTTTGTATCAAGCCGTGTCGTGTCGAGTGAGGAATCGCACTCACACTGGACACACACTGTCACTTACACGCGCGCACAGTGCCTCTGATACGCACTTCGTGGGCAGACACGGGGACACTTGGACACGAATCAGGTACCTAGACACCTAGCCTGACCCTAGGCGAACCCACACACGTGAGCACGAGACACTTGGACACGTGTGCTGTGTCCTACACGCGTGTGCATCTCTGCACGACGCTGTGACACTGCACAGTATCTGAATTTACTCGATTTGGGTTTTTAACACTTGGACATGCCGTGTCGTATCGTGGTGGACTCCCATGGACACATACGGCACGTACACATGTGGGGACACGGTTACCAACCACTGTTTGTGGGTCTTAGCTAGGTTTGGTGTCGATTTTGGGGTTACCCCTATATGTTCAGTAATGAACAGTAAACCTGTGTTTTCTAGTTTTTAAAAACGAATTTCAAATCGATTTTTGATCTATATATATATGTATAATTGTGTGTATATATACTACATATGTATGTATATATGTATGTGAGTGTGTAGGTGTGTGTCTTAGAGTATGTGGATGCGTATATACGTAGAAATGTGTGTGTATATAAATAGGGTATATATGTGTAATGTGTGTGTGTGTTTGAGAACCCCCCCCCCCCTTCTCAGTTTTCTGAGACAGAGAACACCCCCTTCCTTTCACAGTTCACCACTACCCTTTCCATAACCCATTACCCTAATCCTAACCCTTGCTAACCCTAACTCTCTCACATATCTCTCTCTCTCTCTCTCTTTATATATATATGTGTGTGGAATATATATATATATATATATATATATATATATATATATATATATATATATATATATATATATATATTTTTTTTTTTTTTTATATATATTGGGTATGTATGGTTATATATATGATATATATATATGTTATATATATATGAATGTATAGATAGGGTATTATAAATATAGTGGTTATGTATTGGTATATATATAGTATATATTGATATTATATACATGTGGTGGGTATGTATATATATATATCTATATATGTATAGATATGGGTGATGAATAAATGCCTATATATAGTGCCTAGGAATTCTAGCCTATGGCCTATGACCAATGGTTTAGACTTGACCAATAAGTCTAGTAGACCTAGTTTAACTAGCAAGATGACCATTGTTGACCATGGTTGACCAAAGTCAACTATAGGTCAAACCTTGACCTAATTGACCTAGAATGGACTTAGATGGACTCTAAATGACTTGGTGACTAAGGTTTGACTAAACCCTAGACTGTAAACTAGTTGGTTAGGGTTTTGACCTATATAAGGGTATTATTGTAACTTGAGTTATATGGGTAGTCCCATGTAGATGAAGATATGTATGGGGTTAAGTGAGATAATAGGAGTTGAGTCTTGATTTGAGTTAGAGTATGGATTAGCTTGATTATAGGATTAAGGTTGGTATTGTACTATATGTATTTATGTGTGGTATACTTTGTATAGGTAATTGTAGTATAGTATCTTAGGTATCCTAAGACATGTTAGCCTATGATGGTTTGAGTTAGCCTTATAGAGTTTGACTGGATGTTGACCATTAGTCAAGATTAACCTAATTACCTTATTGACTAGTCTATGATTAACCAAAACCTTAGTTAGTCTAAGATTGACCTAGACTTTAACCTAGATTAGACTTGTTTAACTTCTTGTAACCTAGTATGACTTAATTTGACTTAGTTTGACTGTAGTGTTGACCAAGTTTGACTTTGACCTAGATTGGCTTAGAATTTATACAGATTGCATCGTAGATTTCATTTACCTTTATTTTGGACATGTCATAACTGTATTGCTCTATTTTAGGACATTGTGACCCTGGTACAGACATCTGATATTACATTACTCTTTTCAGAGTATCAGGCGAGTACATTCTCTGATAGTTCTCTCATTTATTTGTCGATTACTGTATTTCAGTTCTAGTTAGTTCTATGTGATTCTCTGTATCAACACGTATGGATATTTCTGGATTCATGTATCGACACATACCTTACTTGCTGGCCTCTATTACTGGAGCCATTAGTATCATTCTGGAATCATTTCTGGAATCATCATGTATTGGCCAGACTCATCTCGATTCTTTTTGTCGATTTTGGATTCACTTGCTGGACGGGGAAATATTGAGTAAGACATGTAGACATACCCCAAATCCGGAATCTCCCACTGGAATCTACCGGAAGCATAGCCATCTCTTGCCCGATCAGTGAGAGATGTGCCTGATACCTACAGCCGTTTACATGTCGACCTCGGTATTTTAAAATACACTGTTAGATCATAGTTGGACTCACCCTGGTTTCATTGATCACTGTTGGACTCATCTTGTACTGGAAATTATCTGGTAGCAGATTATATGGACTGGACTCACACTGGGATTACATTAGACTTATATCGTACTGTCTGGACTCACACATGATATTCTAGTTCAGTTAGCTTTTATTACAGTCTTCATTGCCATGATTCTTCTCTTGTTTTAGTTACCTTTCTTTTCTTGTATCTTACTGCCTCTCTATGCCATCATTACCTGTATAGAACTGCCATGCTCATCAATAAAACTGTCTATAACTGCTTTATAGTTCTTTGTCATTTACTTGGGTTTTTCTAGATGAGTTGTACTCGTTCCCGTCCTGATTGGACCTGTTGAAAATATTACAGATGATAATCCTGAGGACACATGCCCTGCTTACCATGGACCTGGCGAGGGATTAGCTATATTTGGTTTCGACTCTCAGGAGTGATTCAGGAGATTAGCTAGTAGACTACTTTAGCTTTCATGTTTTGGCTTGTTGTATTAAAGTTAAGATATTGAGTCTGTATTAAGTTGGTTTGAGATATTGGAGTATTATTTTAGTAGTTAGTTGTTGTTGTCTTTAATTTCTTAGGTATAACTTCTGTGTTATCTTTTCGTGTTTAGACTGTGTTTGAGTAGATCATACCCTTTTACTTGTCCTCCATTCGGAGCTGATATCTGGACAAGTACTTTTTATATTCACTGCATGAGATTAGTTAGCAACCTAGAACAGCTTACTACCGTCGACACTGCGGCGTAGGCTGGACGTAACCACTTCTCGTGCCCCTATACAGGGTGCGGGTCGTGACACGTTTTTAGTGGTGGCCCACGCAGGTCTGTCGACTAAATTGTTTGGTTACGTTATTGTACCAAGCATGCCTGCAATTAGGAACTTAAGGTAATTAGACAACATTAGGAATGACGCTTAGAACACCTAGAGGAATACTAGGATTGCAACATAGGAAATACATCACATGTTTGCTATTATAATTAGATTTTTCTTGCATATGATTGCTTACTTTAAATAAGTCCTTATAAGTCTTTTTATTTTGTATTTTAGATGGTGCTTACTCGTTTATCCCAGTATGTCACACCTGAGAATGGCACGCTCCCTATCCAGTCAGCTGACCAGTTGACTGATACACCTCCACCTACCACATTCCCCCACTCCACAGATCCACAGACCCAGATGCCTCCACCACCTTCCACATCACAGGCCCAGCAGGACCCAATACTTCCACCACCCCCTATCACTGTACCTACCCAGGCTTCCGTCACACTCGACGGGAACCAACTGCTTATTCTGATCCAGGGGTTCCTAGCAACCCATCAGGAGCAGACCACCCTACTCCGCTAGAGCATGGAGCATTCTGAGGGACGTACCGTGGTCCCACCACCTGTAGAGCCACGGCAGAGAGCAGGGACGATCAAGGACTTCATGGGTCTGAATCCCAAGGAGTTCTTAGGGACTGAGGGCATAGTAGTAGCAGATGACTGGTTAGACTCGGTAGAGAGGAAGCTCATTGGAGTTAGGATGCCGGATGACCTCCAGGTCGAGGCAGCGGGATTTTTGCTGATAGACTTGGCAGGAGTTTGGTTCCGGAATGAGCCGTTGTTCGCGAGAGGTAGAGCCACCTGGGACCAGTTCAAGACCCAGTTCAAGAAGAAATTCTTCTCGACCACCGCTAGAGTAGCCATGGGGCTACGATTCCAGAACATCCAGCAGGGGAACCGTTCTGTTGATGAGTATGCGGCAGAGTTTAGTCGCCTGAGCTGTTTCGCTCCTAGCCTAGTTGCTGACCCTGAGGAGATGACGCGTAGGTTTTGCCGTGGTCTAGTTCCAGACATTGGCATTCTTATAGTGGCAAACGGTATGACTGACTACTACCAGAGCTTAGAGTTAGCCCGGAGTATCGAGGACCGTCTTCTGTCTTGCAAGAGGCCGACTTCTGTACACATTGAGGGACCCTCCAAGCGTCAGGCTTTCCAGCAGAAAGTGCCGACGCTATACCAGCAGACATATCATCCTCCCACACCACATCATTCGACCCCGCCAGTTAGAGCCCCGGGACCCCGGCAGCATCAGTATAGAGGTCAGGATCCGAAGACGATCAGTTGTTTATACTGCAGGAAGCAGGGACACATCAGAGAGCAGTGTAGGAAGAGGCTGAAGGTTTGCTATACCTGTGGGTCTGATACTCACCAGAAGATGGATTGTCCAGTTGTACCTCCTTATATGGGGGCTAGGCCACCTGTAGCTCAGCACCAGAGGGGTGGAGCTTTTGCGATGACGGTCGAGGAGACCAACGCTGCAGGTGACGGGTTAGCAGGTTTGTCTTTTCTGTCCTTCCTTTCCCATCTTGTTGTATGATTCCATTAGTACCTGTCAGGATATGCTTGTGATATGCTAGATAGTGTAGTTACCCTGTTCAAGACTGTGGAATCACGACCAGTAGGACCATGATTGCATGTTATCTTTTGACTCTGATTAACTGGGGGTTGACCTAGAAGGAATACGACTATCTTAATTTCGAGGACGAAATTTCTCTAAGGAGGGTAGACTTGTGACACCCAGTTTTCTGAAATTGGGGTATTTTTGAAAATTTATTATTTTTATTATTTATTAGTGGTATTTTAGTCATGGTATGATTTTCTAGTGATTTTAGTTAAGTTAAACCAATTCTAAAGTCATGCTAAGTCATGACTTATGACTTTGTGATTTTGGTTAGTATAACTTAGTGTAAACCCTAGTTTTCTCTAACCTAGAAGTTGCCATGACCATGAAAGCTTAGCCATAGGCTTAGAACATCAAATTAGGGCTTTTTAGCCTAAAGGATATTTTGGTAATTTTCTAGGATTTATTTGGAATTATTTAAATTTATGTGTTTTTATTATTATTTAATTATTGATTAGTGTTATGTTAGACCCTAAGCTAGTTTAGCCTAATCTAGGGGTTAGTCACTAACCTAGAAGACTAAGTGTAGATATTTACTTTATGTGTAAATATCTAGGTTGATAAATATCTAGATATTTAACTTTCTAGGATATTTTAGAAACCTAGAATATCTAACCCCTAGTCAAAGCCTTAGAGACTAAGTTTTGCAAGGTGGAAGGGGACCCTATAGCCTACCCCTACCCCCCCATGGCAGCCAAGAACACCCCCCCCCCCTCCATATGTGTACACCCTTCACAAGAAAGGCTTCATTTTCAATACATTGGAGTTTATGTTTTCCCTCAACTTCACACCTCCATAACTTGACCATTTCTCCACCAAATTGAGCCCCGTTTCTTGCGTTGGAACCCCCTACTAGTGAGGATACCAAGGAAGGCTAGCTAGCAAGGATACCCTAGCTGTGGGCACCCCCAAGGACAGTGAACATCCTCCCCCAAGAAGTTGTTTTCTTGAGTTTTCACTCAATAGATAATTTTCTCTCAAACCTAAATATTATTGTGTTTTTTCTTCAAAATTGCATTCATATAGGTTAACCCTAACTGTAGGACAAGTTTGGTGAAAACTAGGATCGATTTGGTGTCCGTATCGGACACGTATCCATGCCCTAAAAACAGTGTTTGTGTAAATGCCACATAGGACTTTTTATTCAAAATTTTCCAAACAAAATATATTTTTGGGTAGCCCTAGATGTGTAGGACACGATTCCCTAGGACTGAGCATGAATTGGACACTGTTCGTGTCCAAAATAGGACACGAACCCACTGATTTTAACACACTGTTTATACTGTGCACACTGTAAACACGCAAGTGTTTGACACTTCGTGTCGTGTCCACACGTGTTGTGGACACGATACAGTGACCTAGACATGTACCCTGACACCTCACCTATCCTAGAACACGACCGCGAGGCCCTAGGTGACACACACGTGACACACAAGCCCTCGACACGCGTGCACGAGACAGTACACGCTGTCCTGCTACCAGACCCCTCGTGTGCACTGTACACGACACGTGGACACGGAAAACTTGACACAAACCTAGGGGCAATGTCTGACAAGACATCCCCAAAGTTTTGTATCAAGCCGTGTCGTGTCGAGTGACGAATCGCACTCGTACTGGACACACACTGTCACTTACACGCGCGCGCAGTGCCTCTGATACGCACTTCGTGCGCGGACACGGGGACACTTGGACACGAATCAGGTACCTAGACACCTAGCCTGACCCTAGGCGAACCCACACGCGTGAGCACGAGACACTTGGACACGTGTGCTGTGTCCTACACGCGTGTGCATCTCTGCACGACGCTGTGACACTGCACAGTATCTGAATTTACCCGATTTGGGTTTTTAACACTTGGACACGCCGTGTCGTATCGTGGTGGACTCCCATGGACACATACGGCACGTACACATGTGGGGACACGGTTACCAACCACTGTTTGTGGGTCTTAGCTAGGTTTGGTGTCGATTTTGGGGTTACCCCTATATGTTCAGTAATGAACAGTAAACCTGTGTTTTCCAGTTTTTAAAAACGAATTTCAAATCGATTTTTGATCTATATATATATATGTATAATTGTGTGTATATACTACATATGTATGTATATATGTATGTGAGTGTGTAGGTGTGTGTCTTAGAGTATGTGGATGCGTATATACGTAGAAATGTGTGTGTATATAAATAGGGTATATATGTGTAATGTGTGTGTGTGTTTGAGAACCCCCCCCCCCTTCTCAGTTTTCTGAGACAGAGAACACCCCCTTCCTTTCACAGTTCACCACTACCCTTTCCATAACCCATTACCCTAATCCTAACCCTTGCTAACCCTAACTCTCTCACATCTCTCTCTCTCTCTCTCTCTTTATATATATATGTGTGTGGAATATATATATATATATATATATATATATATATATATATATATATATATATATATATATATATATATATATATATATTTTATATATATTGGGTATGTATGGTTATATATATGATATATATATATGTTATATATATATGAATGTATAGATAGGGTATTATAAATATAGTGGTTATGTATTGGTATATATATAGTATATATTGATATTATATACATGTGGTGGGTATGTATATATATATATATCTATATATGTATAGATATGGGTGATGAATAAATGCCTATATATAGTGCCTAGGAATTCTAGCCTATGGCCTATGACCAATGGTTTAGACTTGACCAATAAGTCTAGTAGACCTAGTTTAACTAGCAAGATGACCATTGTTGACCATGGTTGACCAAAGTCAACTATAGGTCAAACCTTGACCTAATTGACCTAGAATGGACTTAGATGGACTCTAAATGACTTGGTGACTAAGGTTTGACTAAACCCTAGACTGTAAACTAGTTGGTTAGGGTTTTGACCTATATAAGGGTATTATTGTAACTTGAGTTATATGGGTAGTCCCATGTAGATGAAGATATGTATGGGGTTAAGTGAGATAATAGGAGTTGAGTCTTGATTTGAGTTAGAGTATGGATTAGCTTGATTATAGGATTAAGGTTGGTATTGTACTATATGTATTTATGTGTGGTATACTTTGTATAGGTAATTGTAGTATAGTATCTTAGGTATCCTAAGACATGTTAGCCTATGATGGTTTGAGTTAGCCTTATAGAGTTTGACTGGATGTTGACCATTAGTCAAGATTAACCTAATTACCTTATTGACTAGTCTATGATTAACCAAAACCTTAGTTAGTCTAAGATTGACCTAGACTTTAACCTAGATTAGACTTGTTTAACTTCTTGTAACCTAGTATGACTTAATTTCACTTAGTTTGACTGTAGTGTTGACCAAGTTTGACTTTGACCTAGATTGGCTTAGAATTTATACAGATTGCATCGTAGATTTCATTTACCTTCATTTTGGACATGTCATAACTGTATTGCTCTATTTTAGGACATTGTGACCCTAGTACAGACATCTGATATTACATTACTCTTTTCAGAGTATCAGGCGAGTACATTCTCTGATAGTTCTCTCATTTATTTGTCGATTACTGTATTTCAGTTCTAGTTAGTTCTATGTGATTCTCTGTATCAACATGTATGGATATTTCTGGATCCATGTATCGACACATACCTTACTTGCTGGCCTCTATTACTGGAGTCATTAGTATCATTCTGGAATCATTTCTGGAATCATCATGTATTGGCCAGACTCATCTCGATTCTTTTTGTCGATTTTGGATTCACTTGCTGGGCGGGGAAATATTGAGTAAGACATGTAGACATACCCCAAATCCGGAATCTTCCACTGGAATCTACCGGAAGCATAGCCATCTCTTGCCCGATCAGTGAGAGATGTGCCTGATACCTACAGCCGTTTATATGTCGACCTCGATATTTTAAAACACACTGTTAGATCATAGTTAGACTCACCCTGGTTTCATTGATCACTGTTGGACTCATCTTGTACTGGAAATTATCTGGTAGCAGATTATATGGACTGGACTCACACTGGGATTACATTAGACTTATATCGTACTGTCTGGACTCACACATGATATTCTAGTTCAGTTAGCTTTTATTACAGTCTTCATTGCCATGATTCTTCTCTTGTTTTAGTTACCTTTCTTTTCTTGTATCTTACTGCCTCTCTATGCCATCATTACCTGTATAGAACTGCCATGCTCATCAATAAAACTGTCTATAACTGCTTTATAGTTCTTTGTCATTTACTTGGGTTTTTCTAGATAAGTTGTACTCATTCCCGTCCTGATTGGACCTGTTGAAAATATTACAGATGATAATCCTGAGGACACATGCCCTGCTTACCATGGACCTGGCGAGGGATTAGCTACATTTGGTTCCGACTCTCAGGAGTGATTCAGGAGATTAGCTAGTAGACTACTTTAGCTTTCATGTTTTGGCTTGTTGTATTAAAGTTAAGATATTGAGTCTGTATTAAGTTGGTTTGAGATATTGGAGTATTATTTTAGTAGTTAGTTGTTGTTGTCTTTAATTCTTTAGGTATAACTTCTGTGTTATCTTTTCGTGTTTAGACTGTGTTTGAGTAGATCATACCCTTTTACTTGTCCTCCATTCGGAGCTGATATCTGGACAAGTACTTTTTATATTCACTGCATGAGATTAGTTAGCAACCTAGAACAGCTTACTACCGCTGACACTGCGGCGTAGGCTGGACGTAACCACTTCTCGTGCCCCTATACAGGGTGCGGGTCGTGACAATTAGGGCGGGGTGAGTAGAATTGGTTATGTGAACATTATCCCCAGTAGCAGTATTCATGTGCTTTTAGCTGTATTCATGTGCCTCCTTAGTTGTATTCATGTGCCCCCAAGCCGTTTATATAACCATATTGTGCTCTAAATCACGTAGCCACTTTTAGTCTCTACTATCATGTATTACTTTCAGTTACAAAATATCTCCTATTTACTCGTACTTCCTATTCAGCACTTCCTGTATTTTACTCTATTGCATGATTTATACTCCTAATCTGCTATGAACTGTTTTAGAGATATGTGCTCGTTCCCGTCCTGACTGGACATGTTGAAAATTTTACAGATAGCTTGGAGGTTGCCTGCTAGCCTAGAGGAGACACATTAGAGGTTGATTAGTTAGCTATTTTCAGTTGTCTGGAGTTGTATTTATTTATGGATTACTGTATCTGAGTTTTGGAGATGTATTTCTGGATTTATGTATCTTAGACACTTAGACTTCTATATCCTGTATCTCTCTGGGATTTCATGTTTTATCTATCTTCTTTATCATGCTCTACCTTAGATGTGATTGAGACTATATCTGCTATGTCACCCCCATTCGGGGAGTATAAACTGTTTAGTCTTATACTGTTAGATGCATTGAGACCTAGGACAGCGTTCTACCGTCGACACTGCGACGTAGGCTGGGTGTCGTTACGTTCTCGTGCCCTAACTCTAGGGTGCGGGTCGTGACACGTTTTTAGTGGTGGCCCATGCAGGTCGAGTTTATGTAGTGGTATTCGAACTAGAGTACCACTACAGCCTGCAGTAGGAATATGATATATTTTGAAGATACTCAATCACAATTAGGATCCCGTGAGAGATTCCCGGAACGACCCTGGAGAATCTTATTTAACTTCGATTTGAAAACTCTTTTTCCTTAAATTATTTTATCTTTTATTTCTGTTGTTGAATTTGATGTTTTAAATGGGTTATTGTTGAAATTGAGTTTGTATTCATTGATTTTGATAGATGATTGTTGAATTTTAAATCTTGATGATAGCTGTTGCTTCAGAGTTTGTGTTTTGATGGATTTTGTTTAATTTGAATTTTGATGATTCGTTGATAGATTGATTTGATTTTGAGTATTCATTGTTGATTTAATTTAATTTTGGCAAGATGAAATTATATGGGCTAGGTCATCTGAGTTTTGGAATCTAGTCTTCTATAGTCACATTAGCCAGCATGGTGAGAACATATAGTCTGATTTTGGATATATTTCTCGGGTGTGGGAATTTAAGGTTTTCGCAACCAAGCTAGCGGCATTGCGAAAATGTTAAATACCATGATTCTAGATGTATGTGCCTTAGTCGAGGACTCTGTGATTATCGTAGCCTTGCTTACTAGTGTGATGAGGATTTAGAGTACCATGATTTTGGATAGACGCATATGATTATCAGATTGTACCTTAAAAACTTTGAATGTGTTTTCTCTACTTTTGTTCAGTCTTTTAGAAAAAGAATTATTGGTTGTTTTGTTTGCTTCTCAGTATTTAACTTAGGAGTAGGAGTAGGAGTAGCTTTAGCTGTTATTATAACCCTTGTGTGACTTTTGCTATAAAATTCTTCATAATACAATGAATCAATGATTTTGCTAGGCCTTATTTTGGATTTGATATTACAGCTCTGGCTTCAAAATGGGTTCCTCTTTTAAAACGGATGAGCATAACAGATCCTATTATCATTCTTTTCCTGCCAATATTTTATTACCATCATTCCTTGTCTTATATAACTGTCCTGATTACATCAATTTTCTGTCTCGTATCTAATTCTGTCAGCTATGCCTTGAAACCCCTGAATTTTTATATCGTTTTTATCTGAGAAATGTTGAGGAAGTGACGTAAATCAAATAGGTCAAAAATGACGTAATTGGTTATCATAGGATGATTTTGTAGGAATTAAAATGTTGGATGTCAAACATGAAAAATTTGAGAGGGAAATGTGGTAAAGGTTTAGAATGGAATCGAGAGATAAATGTTATCAATTTAGAAACAATTACAGAAATTTAGTTATGAATAATTCATAGATGTATTCATAAACTAATGAGGATATTCGAGGTCAACTTAGTTTTGAGAACTTAGAAAATCTTGGTTATTGATTCGTGGGAACTTCTACTCTAAGGCTATGTAGGGATATATTAAATGAAAAGAGAATTTAAATCGTATTTGATGATTTTGCAAAATTGAACTAGATATTGTAAGAGGGTGACTAGCGACAGAGATAACACAAGGATTTTAAGTTATAGGAATTAATTTTGATGATTGGGAATTTACAGAATTCAAAAAGGGTAATATTTGAAGGTGAACGTTGAAGGAATATAAAGGTGGGTTTATAAATAAGAATAAATTTGTATGACAGGGTGGTATTGGAGTTTAGTAAATACGAGACTTGATATAAACAAGTTCAAGGATTCATAAATTAGATTTAGATGTTTCGGATCTAATTTAGAGCGAGGTGAAAGAATTTAGAAATTGATTAAATAGATAAGTGTTGATGCCAAATTAAGAAGGGGTATGCTTCGTGGGAAATATTTTAGAAGTTGAAATTTTATCTATGGTGATCATGGTAAAGGTTTAGATGACTGGAAGTTATAAAAATTTCGATGATAGTTATATAACGATTGATTTTTCATATTGGGACTTATGAGATAAAAATATGATTAGGTAAATGATAAACTTGATGGTATTAGAGAGAGATGATTAACTTGACTCCTTATGAAATCTTCCTTGTTTTCCCTAAAGGGTTTTCAATATCATTAAATCCTAGCTCCCTTAATCCCGACCAAATCGACTTTGATCATTTTCTTATCATATTGATATCTTGGGTTGTACTTAATTGAATTAAATCTGATTATGACCTGGATCTCCATCCTTGTATGCTCGTTCTCAGACCTTTTTGGACTGTCCTCCATATTGCCTAAATTCTGATTTTCAATTGGTCAACTTAGATCGTGTCGCGACTAAAATTTCTTAATGTTATTGTGGTTGGATTACAATGCTATTAACATTCGTTCCCTAAACTTTTGATTTTGATTTTCCTTGAGTAGTGCCTTTTATCGTACCAATAGTCTTGACCCTTGACCGTACTCAATTTATTGAATTCCATCTGACGTAGATCTCTATCATATGTTGCTCGTGCTCAAAAATCTCGATTTCAACTTTCGAACCTAAATTCAATTATTGATTAGCCTTATTCTTCATCGTGTCAATAATTAATTTTTGATCGTAATCGAACTTCGATACCAATATCACTTATGCCTAAACTCTGATTATTCTTGAAACGACTAAGTTCTGTTCCAATTTCGATTTTTATCTTGTTTGGATTTTTGCACTCGTGCCTAAAATATTTTCTGACCATGATTTGATTTCCTAATATCATCTGAAATTCTCATGATTGTTCATGCCTGAATGACCTGGCATGACTATACGACTATAAATTCCATGTTCGTGATTTTAACGATCATGACTATCGTATCGATTTTGTCTCTAAATCGTGCTTGAAAATTTTGTCCTTGACCCCGACTACCGTTTGGCTATGAACTTAGTCATGTCTGAATTAGATTTTGATCGTGCTGTGTGACTCTAACTCCGACCTTATCAAGCCTAGATCCTATTGATCGTGCTATACTCAGCTTTGACCCTACCTTGATCATAACCAAAACAACAAATTGATTGTATTAGTCGTGACTCGAGTCGTGCCTAAGATACTTAATCTTCATTCTAGATCATGCCTAGTTGATTCGACCATACCATGATTCTATCGTGCCAAATCAATAGTCGTGCCTAAACAAATTTGAGTTGATCATCGTGACCGTGCCAACCCGTCGTTCTTTGATCGTGCCTGCCATACCGCCTAAAATTTCTACCATGTTTTAAACCCCTTGCCAAGCTTTAATTTTGAGGACGAAATTTCTTTAAGGAGGGTAGATTTGTAACCTCCGTAAATTGAATTCTTGGGTATTTTCGGAAATTTGTATTTTACTCTATTTCGTATTTTCAAAACTTCGAATTTTTCTAAACCTCGAAAAACGTGCAATTTGTAATTTTGGAAAAACGATTTGACCGTGATTGCTATCGGTCTATGTTGACTTCGGCTTACTATTTTTTAGACGATTTTGTCCTATTAGAAATTCCATGTCGTTTCTTGAATCAATAAGTTAATTATTTTTATATGGAAAACGTCATTGAGTTTTGGAATTTCTAAATATCATTATTCACTAAATAAATAATTTCTAAATGTATTTAAATAATTGAGTGAATACATTAGTATTTTATTAATTAGAAAATTCCGGCTAAATTGTAATTAGCCATTTGTGAAATTAGTATTAATCAGTAATTTTAATTATTACTTTATAACTAATAATTATTTTGTACTAATTAATTAGCAAGTGATATGTTAGTGGTTAGCATATGTTAGTATGTTAGTTTTTTTCACTATTTTCCCTATTTTCTATTACATGTACATTCTAGGGTTTCTCCCACTCCCCTATAAATTTCACACTTCCCAAGAGTTGTAACCTAGAATTTCCTAGCCCCCAAATTCTACACCATTCCCAAACCCTAATTTCCTACACACATCCCTAGGCATTCTAGCAGCCACACCCATTTTTTTCTTGTCCCAACCCAGCCCATTGCCGAGCCACCCCTGGCCGGAGCTCGCCGTGGCCGAGCACGGCCGGCGGCACACCAACACCAGCAGCAACCCATCATCCACCTGACCTCCTCCTCACCGGAGCTCCGCCGATCCAGCCGTTCATCCCCGCCACCACCACGGATAGACACCACCACCGCCACCAACACCACCCGACCACCGCCAGCGTGTTTCCGGCCACCCCGACAACCACCTCCGCCACCCAGTTCCAACCGACCACCACCGCCATCATCAGATCAACCCCCACCGCCACCACCTTAAGCCACCACCGCCACCACCATAAGCCACCACCGCCACCACCATAAGCCACCACTGCCACCACCTACATGCCACCTCTGCCACCGTTCACCACCACCACCTCCATCGAGAGAGAGAGAGAGAGAGAGAGAGAGAGTGGACCTCGCCCTCGCCGACCTGGCGCAGCTCCGCCGACCGGATCCCGCCGGCCGCGCCGCTCCCGCCAGCGAGATCCGACTCCACCGTGCCCTAGCTCCTCCGCCATGCGCGCCTCCACCTTTTTCTCACCACCTGACCCGCCGGAGCCCTCCTCCGCCTTGTGAGCTGCCGCTCCGCCGGCGCAGCCGCCGACCGAGACCCCGATCGTGAGCACCCCCCTTCTTAACCCTTTTCTTGTGTTGAGTTGGGGGAGACAGAGCCCCCCCCCCCCTCTCTGTAATTTTATTAATATATCTTATATTATATATTAGTTTATATATGTTATTATGATAGTTGATATATCAATAGTATAATATATATTAGTTATAAATAAATGTGTATTAGTTCATAAATAATGTATACTAGTTATAAATTAATGTATATTGTTTTTTTATATGTACATTAGTTTAAGTATTAATGTATATTGTACATATACTAGTTTATGTAATAAGTGTATAATAGTATAATACATGTATATTGTGAAATAAAATGTATATTAGTTTATTAATTGTTAATTATATATATAGTTTACATAATTGTTAATATAACATTTTTTAAGGATAGTTATATATTTAGTGTATAACAATGCGCAGTAATGATAGGTATTTAATATATTGATACTAGAATATTTTTTCCCTTATTATTAAATATTATCAAAATATCTCGATCTATTTTCCTAATTTTATTGTAAACAATTTTGGATAAATTTTGCATAGTTAATCTTTTCCCTAAATTCATTTTTGGCAAAAATTGGAATATTGGTACAGAATGATTTTCTGAGTTTTAAAATATTACTTAAAAAATATGTTGATTAATGCAGATATGATTTTATCATTATAAGGATTCCAAATATTTATTATATTTATTATTATACCATTTTCTAAATCGTAAATCGTGATTATGATAGTCATTTTCTGTTCTTGATTTGATTAGTGTACCAAACCCTGATTTTAGACTTTTATATACCAAACTAGGCTTTTTGGACTACTCTGGACTCATTGGGACTGCCCGTGTCGTCGTCTGGGACCCTCTATATCGCTTAGCAGTGTACCTACCTCGTGTCGACACGTTCGTGTCGCGCACATCGACTCCAACCAATCGAGGCGAGTACATTCTCTGAACTTTTCATACTTACCTGGATTATTTTCTTGCTCTAGATTACTCTACTTGATGCTGACACGTATCTTCACGGATTAGTACTATATGGATCCCTTCCTGAGATGTTATCCCTCTACGGGTGCATCGGGTATTTCATGTTCATGTACTTTATCATGTGCATCATGTACTCCTTGTACACGTACTAGTTCATGTTTTTACATGTTCTCATGTGCTTCATGTGCTTCATGTGCTTCATGTGCTTATCATGTGCTCATGTACTACTCATTTGTGAGTTCATGTATCTTAGCTGTATTCATGTGCTTATGACATAACTTGAATGAATCCTTGTGTATTGATTGGGGCGGGGTGAGTAGAATTGGTTATGTGAACATTATCCCCAGTAGCAGTATTCATGTGCTTTTAGCTGTATTCATGTGCCTCCTTAGTTGTATTCATGTGCCCCCAAGACGTTTACATAACCATATTGTGCTCTAAATCACGTAGCCACTTTTAGTCTCTACTATCATGTATTACTTTCAGTTACAAAAATCTCCTGTTTACTCATACTTCCTATTCAGCACTTCCTGTATTTTACTCTATTGCATGATTTATACTCCTAACCTGCTATGAACTGTTTTAGAGATATGTGCTCGTTTCCGTCCTGACTGGACATGTTGAAAATTTTACAGATAGCTTGGAGGTTGCCTGCTAGCCTAGAGGAGACACATTAGAGGTTGATTAGTTAGCTATTTTCAGTTGTCTGGAGTTGTATTTATTTATGAATTACTGTATCTGAGTTTTGGAGATGTATTTCTGGATTTGTGTATCTTAGACACTTAGACTTCTATCTCCTGTATCTCTCTGGGATTTCATGTTTTATCTATCTTCTTTATCATGCTCTACCTTAGATGTGATTGAGACTGTATCTGCTATATCACCCCCATGAAGAACAGTTTGGCAACTCTAGAGGGGGGTGAATAGAGTTTATAGAGAAAAATAGCCAATTAAAAATAACTCTTTTACCAACAATAAATAATCAGAGTAAAGTGCGGAAAATAAATGAAGAGCAGAAGAGCATACGCAAACACAGCGATTTTAACCTGGTTTCCCTCGTGGAGGACTAGTCCAGGCCTGAGAACTCTAGCTCAGGATTAAATCCACTATTTGTGAAATAGTAGTTTACAACCCGTGCCTTTTCTTCAGAAGAGCACGTCAACTTCTTAACAGAGGATCACAGTGGCGATTTGCTTGGAATTGTCCAAGCGACTTCTTCAACTCTTGCACAAGAATCCTAACTGAGAGATGCTGAGCACTCGAGACTTAGGAGGCTTGTGGCTAGTAGATGGGAAGGGTATGGCTTATTGAGCTTATAAGAGAGAAGAGAAGAGAAGATTGGATGGATTGAAATGAGAGAATTCATGCCCTATTTATAGTGTTTTTATAGGCAGAATTCGGCCAGAATTCGGGTAGGAAAATTCAAAAATTTGGCCGTTGGACAACTAGCAACCAGCTATCCCTAAAATTAGGGTTCCTGATTTCTAGGGGACAGAGTTCGGCCCGAACTCTGTGTGGAGGCAGAGTTCGGCCCGAACTCTGTCTTCAGAGCACAGAGTGGTTCTAAGGGGACCAGTGGGCAGTTTTTGGTTCAGTGGAGCTTAGGATTTTGGGTAGGTTATAGACTAAGTTCCAAGAGCTCAGCAAGACTCAGAGTACATAAATCTAGACTCAATGAAATTATAAAATACAGACTCCAGAACACACTGAGAGCCGGAGACTGAGCTGTCATCTGTCTTGAACTGAATGCAGTCGTCGTGTGTCGTATTGAATTAATACAAATATTATTTGGTCAATGTAGTCAATATTTGGTTGACTGTGACTTTGTGTCAACAATCTCCCCCATATTGATAATTGACAAAATAATATATGTATATTTCAATATTCATACCTAGACACAGTTGATTGTAACATAGCTCCCCCATAAACGATGCCTGAGCTAAGAGAAAATAGCTCCCCCGTAAACCATGAACGGTGTCGAGCTAGAAGCTATAGCTCTCCCCCGTACAAAATGCGTAGTACCTGTGATCTAATAGATAATATTTTCCAGAGCAAGAAGTACAGATATACACAGATATACGAATGCATAGAACCAGTGGCCTGATAGATAATATCTCCCAAAAGCAAAACAAGCACAAAAATATACATTATTTCTCCCCCTTTTGGCAGTTAGCAATATAAAGAAGCAATGAATAGTAATGCAACCACACCAAGCAGAGAAGAAACAGTGAAATACTAAGCAAAATAAGTCACTGAAATAAAATGATAATAAAGACAGATAATGTCATCCACCAAACCAAGTGGCCAACCATAAACAGAGTACATAAACCAGCTACATAAATCCATGATAAACTAAATAACTGAAAGCAAAAGTAACTAAGATCATCAACAGTAGCAGCAGCAGATCGAGCCAATCTCCATCACGGAGCATGAGAAGGTCCAGGAGAGTTGGAACGTCTGGGATCCACAAGAGCAGCACTTGGATCCATGTAACGCAGGACCCATGGATCATCAATGCGATATCCCTCACGATCGGGATCCCGCTGCATGGGAGTGGGCAAATTAGGATGATGGGACATAGAGTACCGAATATCATACAACGAGTTGCAGAGTGCACTCATCTGCAGGGTAGTGCGGTAGTCCATCTGAGCCCACCGATCAGCCTCTAAGTAAAAACGATCCTGGAGCATGGTCTGGATGGAGTCAAGAGTGGCAGGTGGAGGAGGTGTATCCTGACCAAAATGAGGGGCGTCAGGTTCCGCATCATCAGAATGTTCAGAAACATCAGGAGAGGCGACAACTGTGTGAGTGTGTCGTGCCTTAGACAGAAAGGCAGGAGCAGGCAAGAACGGACAGATATCCAGTGGTATATTAAATGCACGAAAGATCATAGGAAGGAACAGAGGATAAACCAGAGGTCGTGGTTTCTTCCTACAGTGAATCATCCAGTCCATCATTGTACGTGGAAGATTGAAAGAAATTCCAAAGTGAAGATGATAAAGAGCGGATATTTCAAGATAAGTGATGTCATCATGGGAACCTGTTTTGGGTAGAATGGTGTTAGAAATAATCCAATGAAGGTCAGAAAAATATGGGTTGAGATATTTAGCCGTGAGCTTGCGAGGACGTGTATATGGAGAACACAAATCGTCCTTGAAGCTCTCAAGGGAAATTCCGTCGGGAAAACGGAACGAGCGAGCATCAACTAGCTTTTCCCAAGAATTGGGCTCTTGAAGATCAAGATATTCGGCTAAGTCAAAGTCATCAAAAGAAATATTGATACCTGCAACCCGGGAATAAATATGGAGATCATCAAAGGTCATGTTGCAGTAGAACATTTGGACAGCATGACGATAGATGGCAGAAGTGGAAGTAACAAGCTCATCAAAGTAGAGGTCATGAAACAAAGAATCATATTGAGAAAAGATAGAGAAATTAATAGGATGTCCTGCGAATACCTGACGATTCCGATAGTCACTAAACCAGTTGTTTGAGGCTTCTAGTGAAACAAACAATCGGTTGTCATAGGTAGAATGGTTTCGAGGACGAGGTGGGTTGAACAACGGATGAGGTGGTTGAAGTTGTTCAATGATTTGTTCATTCGTCGGAGGAGTATCCGAAGATGAAACACTCTCAGTTCGAATTCTCTTTCCACGATTGAACAAGCGAGGAGCCATAAAAACAATTGATAGAGTGAAGTATAGAAGACAAGAATGATACCTCAAAGTAATACCAAACAGTAGAAGAGAATGATGAGAAACCCTTTTCCCTTGATTTTGAGGAGCAATGGAGCACTCTAGATCAAAAACTAGGGTTAGGGTTTGAAGGAAGGAGTTTGGAGAGGTGAAGAAGGAGGAAATATGGGAGGAAAGAGAAGGAATCCCGACATAAAGTAGGGCTTTGTCTTTGGTCGGGTAGAATAGTGACCATTGGATTGGAATAGATCCAACGGCAGAGCCAGATCCCGATTCTGGAACCTAGGGACCGAACTCGGCCCGAACTCTGTTAGGGGCAGAGTTCGGCCCGAGTTTCGGATCAGTGGTCCAGAACAAAAGTTGGGCTGAAAAAAGATTAAGTGTTGAACAAAAAGAGATACAATTTTGATAAACCCAATAAAGTACATAGAGAGATTCACAATGGTCAGAATGAACTTTAGGAAGATCAATTTGGCAATAATAAATCGTAACAAACCATATAATAAATAAGGAAATATATTGTAATTCAGTATTTCAAATTTGCCATGGGTTAGCTGCAGGGGCCGGATCCCAGCTAGCGGTAGTCCTGAGGACTAGTGCACCGTGTCGCTTAGGCTTTTACGCCTTTTTGTCAGAAGGACCCTTTCGGCTTGTACCCATAATAAATTTGTCATAAAAGAATCAAAATATACTCGATATTTACGCAAGTAAGTCTCAACTTATAACTGCTTCATCCAAAATTCCGAGTTCACGACAAAGAAAATTGAAGCGCTCTTCGGATAATAGCTTAGTAAAGAAATCTGCTAGCTGATGATCAGTGTCAATAAAATCTAAGTTAATCGTGCCATTTTGCTGATGATCACGCAAAAAGTGGTGTCTGATCTCAATGTGTTTAGTGCGTGAGTGGCAGACAGGGTTCTTAGTCAAATTGATGGCACTAGTATTGTCACAGAATATAGGAATATGCATGAAAGATAACTTATAGTCTTCAAGGGTTTGCTTCATCCACAGAATCTGTGCACAACAACGCCCAGCTGCTATGTATTCAGCTTCTGTTGTGGATAGTGTGACAGAGTTCTGCTTCTTGCTAAACCATGAGACTAAAGCCTTTCCTAACAAATGACACGTGCCGCTCGTACTTTTACGGTCGACCTTGCATCCAGCAAAGTCAGCATCAGAGTAACCGATGAGGTCAAATGATGTTGACTTGGGATACCATAGGCCCACTGTAACCGTACCCTTAAGGTATCGAAAGATACGCTTAACCGCGGTCATGTGAGATTCCTTAGGATTTGCTTGATATCTAGCACATAGGCAAACACTAAACATGATATCGGGGCGACTAGCAGTTAAATAAAGTAAGCTGCCTATCATACCTCGATACTTACATTGATCAACGGGTTTGCCGCTCTCATCTGGTTCGAGTTTGGTTGAAGTAGCCATTGGCGTGCTAATTGGTTTGACGTTGTCAAGGTCGAACTTCTTCAGCATGTCCTTGGTATACTTCGATTGACAGATGAAAGTTCCATTTGCCAGTTGCTTTACTTGCAGGCCAAGAAAGTAGTTGAGCTCTCCCATCATGCTCATCTCAAATTCTGTCTGCATACACTTGGCAAATTCTTGACAAAGAGTTTCATCAGTAGACCCAAAAATAATATCATCAACATAAATTTGAATCAACAGAATAGTGTCTTTAAAAGATTTTATGAACAGTGTAGTGTCAATTTTCCCTTTTGAAAAACCTTTCTCAAGTAAGAAGCTACTAAGCCTTTCATACCAAGCTCTGGGGGCTTGTTTGAGGCCATAAAGTGCTTTCTTTAGCTTGAACACGTGGTCGGGAAATTTGTGATTTTCAAAGCCAGGGGGTTGTTTCACATAAACTTCCTCCTTAATAAAACCATTCAGAAAAGCACTTTTCACATCCATTTGAAATAATATAAGTTTTGAAATTTAGCAAAAGCACAAAACATCCGAATGGATTCTAGTCTAGCAACAGGAGCATACGTCTCATCGTAGTCGATACCTTCCTCTTGGTTGTATCCTTGAGCTACTAGACGAGCTTTGTTACGTGTGACTGAACCATCTTCATTTACTTTGTTTCTAAAAACCCATTTAGTACCAATTATAGAGTGATTAACCGGTCTAGGAACGAGTTCCCATACTTGGCTTCTCTCGAATTGGTTGAGTTCTTCTTGCATAGCAGAAATCCAAAATTCATCATTAAAAGCTTCAGAAATGTTTTTAGGCTCTACTTGTGAAATGAAGGCAGTGCTAGCAACAGAGTCTCTTAGTGATGATCTAGTAGTTACTCCACGTGAAACTTCTCCTATAACTAAATTTTCTGGATGAGAAGGTTTGAAAGAGAATTTCTTAGGCAAACCCTCCAGAGAATTAGTTTCGGTTGAAGTATTCATTGGAGTAGAAGTTGATGGCTCAATGTCATCATCAAGAGTACTTGCTGCACTGTTGTCTTCATCAAAAGTCACATTTGTTGACTCTTCCACAATAAGTGAGCGTTTATTGAAAACTCTATATCCCTTACTCTTGGCGGCATAACCAAGAAAGATACTATCGTCAGCTTTGGCATCAAATTTGCCTAAGTTGTCTTTGGTGTTAAGGATAAAGCATCTACAACCAAAAACTTTAAAATAAGAAACATTGGGGGTTCTCCCAAACCAAAGCTCATAGGGTGTTTTCTTCGTAATGGGACGAATCAGCACCCTATTCAAAATATGGTATGCTGTACTAACAGCTTCTGCCCAAAAGTATTTCGGAAGTGAAAATTTATTCAACATGACTCTGGCCATATCGCCGAGAGTTCTATTCTTCCGCTCCACAACACCATTTTGTTGAGGAGTTCTAGGACAAGAAAATTCATGATCAAAACCATTTGTATTACAAAAACTTTCAAAATCATAATTTACGAATTCGCCTCCATGATCACTTCGGATTCGAGTAATCATGTAGCCTTTTTCGTTTTGAACTTTCTTTACAAAAACTTTGAAAGCAGAAATAGCATCGCTCTTATTAGCGAGAAAGAAAACCCAAGTAAATCTCGAAAAATCATCAACAATAACAAATGCATACAGTTTGCCACCAAGGCTAGCTATTCTACTAGGACCAAATAAATCCATATGAAGTAGTTGCAAGGGTCTAGTAGTACTTACAGAGTTGATGGAATGAAACGAGGATTTTGTTGCCTTGTTTAGTTCACATTCGGCACATACCGTGTCCTTTTGAATGTGATGTCAGGCAATCCTCTTACTAGCTTCTTGGTAGAAAGCCTGGATATAGCATCCATGTTGGCGTGACCAAGACGCTGGTGCCAAAGTAGTCGTTCGTCTTTGTGGGCATATAAACATCTACCTGCATTGTTAGTATTTATAGAAAGATAGAAAATATAGATGTTATCCTCTCTTTTCCCTTCAAAAGCAATGTCTCCTGTTGACCTATCATAGATGTAGCAACTGTTTTGTCCAAAGTTAATGTCATATCCATGATCAGCAAGATGACTAATGCTGAGCAGGTTATGCTTTAACTCGGTCACTAGGCAGACATCCTTTATTACAGGAGAGGGAGGATGACCAATGATACCATTACCTATAATGTGCCCTTTGAGATTGTTATCGAAGGATACGTATCCTTCTCTCTTCATCGATAGTGATGCAAAAAGGTTTGCGTCTCCCGTCATATGTCGCGAGCATCCACTATCGAGAATCCACTTACTTTCAGTTGAGGAGGGAAGGTCCACCTACATCAAGAGTAGATGTGACCTTTGGTACCCGAGTTCTTGAGGGTCCTGAAAAGTTAGTCTTTGGGAACCAAGCATATATCCTTTTATCTACAAGTCTTCTAACTCTGCACTGTGGTGAGATGTGTCCATGTAATCCACAATAAGTACAGATAGCATTCTTGTTTATACTAGGAGTATGAGAATGATATTTATAAGCAACAGGATGAGGATGGACATGATGTGAAGAGTTAGCATGGTGAGGATGATTATGCATAGAATAAGTGGCATGGTGATGGTGTCTTTGAGGCATAGAATGATGGTATTGTCTATGATGAGTGACATGCTGATATTGTCTAGATGGCATGGCATGATGATTTTGTCTATATGGCATGACATGATGATTTTGTCTATATGGTATATGAGGACCTTGTCTATATGGCATTGCATGATGATCTTGTCTATATGGTATATGAGGACCTTGTCTATATGGCATGGCATGATGATTTTTATGTGTGAAGTGCTGTTGATTGTGTCTTTGTGCATGGTGCTTGTGTACTGAGTGAGAATTGTTCTTACGTGCACGTGGTTTGTGAAAGTTTGTGTATATGAATGCATGGTTATGTGCTGCATGAGAATGACGTGGTTGACTAGCATGAGTGGTGTTGTGCTCATGTGATTGGGTTTGAGGTTGAACAACCTGTTTACCCAATTTGGTTTCTAATCTTTTGGTAACAGCTTGCAGTTCATTAACCTTAATATTTAAGCCATATATCTTAGTCATGGAAATCTTGTGTCTACTCTTTTCTTCAGCAAGCAACGTGTTGAGTGTAGTGATTTCTTGAGTTTGTTGCTCAATACGTGCTTCAGCATCATGCAAGCTTAATTTGAGCTTGGATACTTCATCAGTGTCATTAGTGGGTGATGTGTCTCTAACATTATCAAGAAGTAAGGAAATTCTTTGTATCTCATCTTCTAGACTTTTGATTTTGTCCTTGGCATGTTTATATTTACCGATGACCTTTTTATGATCATCAAGTAAATCAGTGAAAGCATCGCCAAGTTCATCAAAAGAGAAGTCATCCAGAGTTTCGTTAGATACCTTGTTAGAAGTTGCCATCAGGCACACATTTGCTGTATCTTGAGGAGAGTCCTTTTCTTCCTCAGAGTCACTTGCTTCACTTTCATGCCAAATGCCTGTGTTGGCATATTTCTTTGATGAGTTCTTTTTGTATGGCTTCTCATAGCGGTTGCTCTTCTTTATGAATGGGCAGTCTTTTCGGACATGTCCAGTTTTCTTGCAACCGTAACAAGTTGGTTCTTCTTCATCGTCTTCTTGAGATTCCTTCTTTCTTCGATTGAAGCGAAGGAATTTCCTGAAGTTGCGAACCATGAGAGCTTGGTCTTCATCATCCGAATTATCTTCTTCGGTCTCATCATGATTAGCTCTTCGTTGATGAGCTTTGAGTGCGATCTCCCTGGTCTTCGGAGCAGGCTCTTCGAAGTCCTTGAGGTCAAGCTCGTGAGTCATAAGCTTACCCATCAAGGTCTCCATTGACATTGTTGTGAGATCGTTTCCTTCTATGATGGCTGTCACCTTAGGGTTCCAAATCTTTGGTAGCCCTCTGAGCAGCTTACGAATCTTCTCGTGGTTTGAGTACTGCTTTCCGAGCGAAGATAGAGGATTGATGATGTCGAGGAATCTTGTGATCATTTGAGTGATCGTCTCACTTGGCTTCATCTTGAAGGCTTCGTATTCTTGAGTGAGACGGCTTATTTTAGATTCCTTGACCTGTGTGGTTCCTTCATGCGTCACTTCTAGAAGTCTCCATACTTCATGAGCAGTGGTGCAAGTAGAAACCCTGTTGAACTCATTCCTGTCTATAGCACAGAATAAAGCATTAATAGCCCTAGCATCTAGACTTGCCTGTTTCTTCTCCTCGACAGAATATTTGTCGTGTGGTTTCTCAATGAGGTCACCATCGACAACTATCCTGGCGGGCTTTTTGTAACCGTCAGTGACGACAGTCCACAGGTCAAAGTCTAGAGACTTAAGATAGAAGCTCATCCTTGTTTTCCAATATGTGTAGTTTGTCCCATCAAATAGGGGAGGCCTATGAGTGGACTGACCTTCACCATGATTAGAAATCAAGGATTGTGTGGTTGCCATGGATCAGCTCTTAGGATGTTAATCCTTGTAAAGAGAACAGAGCTCTGATACCAATTGAAGAACAGTTTGGCAACTCTAGAGGGGGGTGAATAGAGTTTATAGAGAAAAATAGCCAATTAAAAATAACTCTTTCCCCAACAATAAATAATCAGAGTAAAGTGCGGAAAATAAATGAAGAACAGAAGAGCATACGCAAACACAGCGATTTTAACCTGGTTTCCTTCGTGGAGGACTAGTCCAGGCCTGAGAACTCTAGCTCAGGATTAAATCCACTATTTGTGAAATAGTAGTTTACAACCCGTGCCTTTTCTTCAGAAGAGCACGTCAACTTCTTAACAGAGGATCGCAGTGGCGATTTGCTTGGAATTGTCCAAGCGACTTCTTCAACTCTTGCACAAGAATCCTAACTGAGAGATGCTGAGCACTCGAGACTTAGGAGGCTTGTGGCTAGTAGATGGGAAGGGTATGGCTTATTGAGCTTATAAGAGAGAAGAGAAGAGAAGATTGGATGGATTGAAATGAGAGAATTCATGCCCTATTTATAGTGTTTTTATAGGCAGAATTCGGCCAGAATTCGGGTAGGAAAATTCAAAAATTTGGCCGTTGGACAACTAGCAACCAGCTATCCCTAAAATTAGGGTTCCTGATTTCTAGGGGACAGAGTTTGGCCCGAACTCTGTGTGGAGGCAGAGTTCGGCCCGAACTCTGTCTCCAGAGCACAGAGTGGTTTTAAGGGGACCAGTGGGCAGTTTTTGGTTCAGTGGAGCTTGGGATTTTGGGTAGGTTATAGACTAAGTTCCAAGAGCTCAGCAAGACTCAGAGTACATAAATCTAGACTCAATGAAATTATAAAATACAGACTCCAGAACACACTGAGAGCCGGAGACTGAGCTGTCATCTGTCTTGAACTGAATGCAGTCGTCGTGTGTCGTATTGAATTAATACAAATATTATTTGGTCAATGTAGTCAATATTTGGTTGACTGTGACTTTGTGTCAACACCCCATTCGGGGAGTATAAACTATTTAGTCTTATACTGTTAGATGCATTGAGACCTAGGACAGCGTTCTACCGCCGACACTGCGGCGTAGGCTGGGCGTCGTTACGTTCTCGTGCCCTAACTCTAGGGTGCTGGTCGTGACATCTTGTTAGTAACTAGGCTGGTGATAATCCTAGTTAGTTAAAAGTATCAAGCCGTACTTGTTGCTTGGCCGTGATTGATGAATGGAGACTAGTCTAGTCTTGTCTAGACAAGGTCAGTACATGGTTATTTCAGCACGTTACTGTTTATGCTTTGCTTTATTGATAATTGGTTAGAGACTAAGTTCTGTTCAGGTGAAGGGTTACAACCTCGATCCTTGTTTGGTTTACGGGTTGTAACTTGGTTACCAGAATAGTCCTTTAGTTATCTTATCGTTTATCATTCTGCTTTCTCAAACTCATGTCTTTCATTATCATTTATGTCTTTATGTGCTAATATGCTAGTTTTAGTTCTTAAGTGAAGCCTCCCTTGTGGAACTTGCTCTTTCTGGGGTCTGATCCAGCTGGTTTTGTATGACCAGATTTCGGAGTAGCTTCCGAAGATCTCCCAGCCTTCCAGCCAGATGGTGAACACTAGATGCAATCCTGGCAACGACTGGGTTTTATTTTGCTCTCCTATTCTATTGTAAATTATTCTTTTGAGGCGTTTAGCCGTCGATCAAGTGTTAGCTCGTGTTGAATTTATATTCCTGTCTGCCTAAGGGCTGTAACATGATTGACAAATCCTAGGGATAATCATGTATGACTTAAACTCTTGCTAGTCTTCGCATTTTGTATGACTAGCTTCATGATCATCTGAATATGTGATGTTTGGGATGCCTTACTTATATGTCTGATGATCTACCGTCTTGTTATATTTACTTGCTTGCTTGAGATTGAGACACTAGGCTTGTACTCGACCATAAGAGGCTGTTGGCTTATAGATAAACCATCATACATCTAGACAACTGTGACCGTATTGCGAGGTGTGATTCACTTCTATATACGTAGTTGGCTGTGTCTATCCCCCGCTCTCCAGTATTCTGGTTCTGGGGTGTGACAGCTACCGCATTGGCGTTCGGACTTGCAACATGGAGATGTTCAGCCGAAGACTACTTGTTGGATATAAAGAGGCATAAAGCATGGAATAATGTAATCCTTTGTGAGCTAGAGAGATCATGAGTGTTGTAGCCAATTGTCATATTTAGTTGGACTTTTCAAAGCCTTTGTAACATTCAGTTCATTATCAATAAAAAAGATTTTTATTGTATACTATGTTTCCTTCCGCTGCTTATGTTATCAATTTGAGATAAACACTATGTGAACATGTTATCTTACCTTGCACGAGCGCAACTCCAGGATCGTGTGGCATCACGCCCCAGCGAGGATGATGATTCGGGTGAAATCTAGCGAGGACGAGCGATTTTTTAGGTCGGAACATGACAGAGGAGACGTAGTCTCTTTGGTTCTTGAAGAGACACCCGGTCTACGAGGTGACGCAGCAGTCGAGGTGGTGCGGTCTTCGAGTGGCCGGCTCTGCAGTCGAGATCGACAGCCCTTGGTGCTACTGCGATGACGGAGCTCGGATTCCCAGTCTGGGCTCTGGCGAAGTTGAGGCGACTCATTAGCAGCGGTCGGATCTTGAGCTGCGATGCTAGCTTGCGATGATGGATGTGAACTCGAGCGCTACGATGAGGCTATTTATACTCCGGTCGGAGAGATCTACGAGATGGCAGAGCAGTCTCCCCAGTGTCGAAGGACGGCTTGGTTCCCGGAGGTCCGTGTTCGATCTGGACATGGCAGTAGATCTGTCGTCTCCGACAATGGCTTCATTGTGTCACGGTGGAGTTCCTCGGCAAACCCAGAGATCTGGCGGTGGCTCGCAATGGTTGGCGGTGGTGTGTGGTGGCGCGTGGCCTATGAACGTCCACGAACAGTGAATAGAACAGTGGACATTGGAATCCGTGCACTGATAGTGTCAGTGATAGTGATGGGACTAATATTTATAATAAAATAATATGGTGTTCTCTACAAGTAAAGGCAATGGCACTACTGTGAATACCTTCAGATCTGGAGACATTAGTATAACCTTGTAACAGAATTGTAACAACTTTAACGAATTCAGTTATTCCTAACTAATTGAAATTAGTTAATAACGACCTAACTAATCACTCTCACTAATCATGGATAGGCTTCACCGAACCTGATAATTAAATCCAACCCATTAACAAGTAAATCTTAGTAAGTGACTTAATTAGTTAGTACTAACAGTACCATTACCGGACAATGAAATCAAAAATATATTAATGATAACAAGAATTAACAAAATATTAAAATAACAATATTAGATTAATAAACAAAGTAAATCCAACAGGAGACTTGATCTCTAAAAGAAAATAAAGAAAAAATAGTTTTATCATCCACGTCTTATTTATGAAAGCAAATATTACACAATCAAATAGAAATTAGAAAAATTCTTAAATTTCACCAAAATTCGGTTTAGGGAGTTACAACAACCATTTATGAACCCAGTAAAGCTTGCATTGTACACTATGCATATATACCCAAACTTTGTTGTCCCAGGTACATTCCCACAAAAAGCTACACTCATAGGGTTGGTTCTCAAAACCTGCTTTGCAACTTCAGGAGTTTTTCTATAACTCTCATCATAACCACTAAACAACATCTCCTTCACTCTGAATAATGCCTTGTGTGCATTCCAATATAAGACCTTGACTGTAAACTTGGCCCACATTTGCTTATGAATAACCTTTACCTTCCATGAACTGTGGTGTGCCTCAATGTCATCTTCCAACACTTCAGAGATGAATTTGCTATTAGCCATTTTGTTATGCAGTTTTGAGGTGTGCTTGCAAGTGTGTTCTTAATTAAGTTGTCTAAGTGTACAAGTTGTCTTATCTGGTGAGATCCTGATCCTGCCCATCCATGGACAAGTCTTTTCTTGACACTCCCCCGTATCCTCTTCCCTTCATTCTTAACATATTTAATTTTAAACCTCTTCATTATAGCATATGACCTTAAATATCTTCTGCACTCACTGGGATTTATCCATTGCTGGCCTAGGAAGAGATCATTCACCTCAGGAACTCTGTATTCCTCCTCACCCATCTCACCATCAGTGTACAAATTATCAAGTTCAGCCCCAGCTTGTTCAGAATCAGTTGAGTCACAGCTATGGTATTCTCACTACCAGAATAACATATTAGCGACGCCCAAAAACGTCGCTAAATAGGTTGAAAATGTTGCTAAGTTCATTTTTCGATGTATTTAGCGACGTTTTATTGTTGTCGCGGAAAACCTAGTCACTAACAGGTAAAACGTCGCTAATCATCGCTCTTATCGACTCTTACCGAGGCAAAAGTACGTCGGTAATCCTGGAACATTTACCGACGTTCACCGGCGCACCGTCGGTAATATAGCAACGTTTATTATGTCGGTAAACGTCGATAAATCTTGGAACTGTTAGCGACGTATTTAGAATACTTACCGACGTTTATCGATTCCGTTAACGAGGGAAAATCTTGGAACATTTACCGATGTTTACCGACGCACATTTATGTCGGTAAGCGTCGGTATACCTGCTGACTTACCGACGTTTCCTTGCGTCGCTAAACGTCGGTAAACGTCGCTAAATTGCAAAAAAAAAAATACAGAATGTCCACAGAATCACATTTTTTCCCTACAGTTTAATAAATAACAAGAAATGCACAGAAGCACACTTTCTCCCTGGGTTCGCCGACCCCTTCAGTGGAACACTCAACACCGATAAATCACAACAGTATACCAATCAACCCAAACAATACTAAAAGTCTACAACCAATATCCAAAGTGCACAACCAACACAAAATATATAACAAACACTAAAATATCCAATGTCTACAACCAATATCCAAAGTCTACAACCAATATCCAAAGTGTATAACAATCAACCTCAGTCTACAACCAACCAACCAATATCCAAAGTTTACACAACCAATACTAAAAGTCTGCACACAAACAAACAATCAACATAAACAAATACTAAAATATCATCACATCAAGCAGTCCTAACTCAGACTACTGCGGATCTGGAGGAGGAGGGGCACCGCTGCGCCTCAAGGATAGAAATATCTCGTACTCCTCCTGTGAAATCGTCACCGATGAAGAAGGTATTGACATCGGTGGAGTTGGTGTCGATAAAGAAGGCAGAGTCGACGACGATGAAGGTGCACCCGGAGGTGAATAACGCTCCAATGCTGCTAGTCGCTGGTGGTATGAATCCATGGTAGATAACAGCCTCGTACTGCTATCAACCATCGAATCCTGCATCAATGTCAGACTCTCGCCCATGGACAGCTGCGATGCCTGCAGATCCGTCACGCTGTGCTCTATCGACGCTCTAAGATCAGTGACGCCCCGCTCTGTCCTCTCAGTCATATCCCTGAGCTCCATAATGCTGCGGTCGAGCGCATCCAATCATGCTAGGAGCGCAGTATCGTCCGTATGGTGCTGCTCCTGGATCCGTCGTAGAAGCTAATCACGGACAAACTCCATCTGCTGGACTCGGGCAGACTCCTGGGAGGGCTGTGGGCCATGCACACTAGCAGGGGAGGTCCTAGAGGACTGTGTCGCAACTAGGGCGTCATAGGATCCCGTACCATAGTACGTACCCCTGTGGAGACTACCAACGGCAGTCACCCACATCTCGTCCTCCGACGGAGCTGGAGTGGGCTGCGAGGAAGTACCGGCCTCTCCCGCAATAGGTGCACTAGCAGCCGCCCGCTCCTTAAGCCATTGAAACTCGGCCTAGAAAGCATAGATACTCTATAACTTCTAATGCCTAATGTACTTATTATTTCTAACTACATTAATATTTATTTGCATGCATATTTACTAATTTATATCAAAACTAACATGGAGTATTAAAATTAATAAATAAAATTGTAATACTTACATAGGCCTTCTCGGCCTTCTCGTCAATAAGCTTCCCGCCCTTCCGATGTGTTGCCAGAAAGACGGTTACCATATTGGCATCATCACCCCTATTTACCTGTAATTAAATATATCATCTTTTACTAATCTATCAGACATCTATTAAAATAATATTTCTGAAATAAAAAGACATACCAAACGACGAAAATGTTCCGTCATCGGAATCGACCCACCGCACCACTTTGATCCCTACTTCCTAGCCGCCTTGGCCTTCTCAGACATTTTCTTGTACCTTGGCTCGTCGAATCGAGCCTTCATCGCAGTCCACTGATCAGGGGTAATCCAACCTTGGATCGGTTTTTCGGCACGATCACGAGTCTTCTGATCATTAATAGCGTCGCGGATTAGCTTAGCAACGACGACAGAAAACATTCCCTCGATCAGCTCGGCCCGGTGCGGTGGATAGAAAAACATAGCCTAGAAGAGTACAAACCAAATATTTATCAGTTATATATAATATGCATAAATTATATGATTCATGTTAAAAGCAAATATATTTTAACCTTGAAGCGCGCAAACCAGTAGGCCTTCCTCTCGTCCGGAGCATCAGAGTAGTTTATCCAAGGACCACCATAATTATTCTTCAATAAGTGGACTAGGCATCTCTGTACCGACAGGGGACGATATCTATACAGACATATTATATTCATGAGAAAATTTATGATAAACACAGAAAAAAGGATAAACAAAAACACTTACTTTGTACCGTCGGTCCAGATCTCCATCCTCGTCTCCTCCGAAGGTGCGCACGCATCATCTGCCTAATACTGGTCGGCTGTCGGCTCAGCCTCCTCCATCTGCTCATCTGTCTCCATCGTCGTATCAGCAGGAGGAATACTAGACTCGGGAGCAGTCTCAGGCCTGGAACTACTCGTCCCAGGGGATACGCCATGTAGCATCGTACCAGGCGAAGATACTGTCCGATACAAAGGAGTACTCGGCGACGAGGATCCAGAGCCGGTACCAGTAGGAGGTACCGAAGGAGGACCCCGTCCTCTGCCAGTACTAGTAGGAGGTACCAAAGGAGAACCCCGTCCTCCCCCACGTCAGGACATGCAAAACGATCCGCGATGACCTGTCATACCTGATAACAACATATGATGATACAACAAATAATAGAGACTAAAAATATGAAAGTATAACAAAGACAAGATAATAACCAAGACAACATATGATGATACAAGATAATAACCATGACAACATCTAAGCCCCGATAGTATATTCTACAAGAAACATCTAAGTCCAGATAGTAACAAAGACTAGATAATAACCAACTCTACATAATAAGAAAATGAAAGTACATCTCTCTCAATCATCTTCAGAATATTCATCTTGTTCGTCTTCCTCGACCTCATCTTCCTCTTCCTCCTCATCTTCAATTTCATCTTCGCCTTCGTCGGCTTCGCCTTCCTCTTCGGATAATTCTACATCTTCTACATTAGTCGTGTAATGTGTAACTTCCGTGGAGTCCACATCAATAATATTGGTTACAAGAGTTAGCTCGTCCTCCTGATAAGCTTTTTCATCAATATCAAAAGTATCTCTAGCTTTTAGTCTTCCATACTGCCCACCTGTCAGACTTTGTTGCTCCCCGTCTCGGATAAGTTGTAAAGTACACGAGCTGAGCCTGAGTTGATAGGACAAATGGTTCGTAGCCTTGATATCTACGCTTGTAATTTATATCCACAAGACCATGCTTGTCAATTTTCCAACCTTGATTTTCAATCGGATCGAACCATCCACACTTGAACAACACGATCTTTGCAGGTTCTCTGCCATAATTATATGTCAACTCCACAATCTCTCGCAAGATGCCAAAAAAATCATTTTATGGATCGACATCTTTGTAGTTCGAAGAGATTTGATACACAAACAATTTTTTTCGTGGAATCAAGATCCATAAAGTTGTCTCTGGTCGGAGCATTTGTCGACTTGAACCTAAAGTCATTCACACAGTAACTTAGCCATATTTTAACGGCAATAATTGGTCCCTTGGAAAGAGTTCTAATTAATTCAATCTCGGGTGAAATTAGACGATCGACCTGAATACCAAAGAAGAGATAGTAAGTTATTTAGTACGCAGTTGCATTATAAGAGACCAATAATTACCGAGCTGCTTACATATTCGCTCAACCAAGAAGGAAAATAACGTCTCATTTCTTGTTCTAATGCTTTGTCTGCTAGGTAGGGTCTAACCGACCTCAACTCATCACTATATGTGCTGAAAAATAACAAAGCAATCGCCGATTAGTACAATAATATTAGCTTATACTATTACATTGAGATAACGTAAACTCATCATTAATTACTTATCCCTCTAGCTTCTCCACTTCATCCTCGTCGTAATTGAGTAATATATACAACTGAGCATCCCTTAGTTCTTCGTCATTCAAATATCTCTTCTTCATTTTTCCCGAAGGCTTTCCGGACGTATTGAATACTTTCAGTATTTCATCATTAGATTCTTGATATCCGTCGTCATTTCTCGGAGCTCTCGTTCTATTCATAGCAACATGAGATTTGAAATACGTCGAGCAGAAGTTTGTAATCTCCTCGAGAATATAGGCTTCACAAATAGAACCCTCGACCCGAGCCTTGTTTTTCACCTTCCTATTTAGGTGGTTCAAATGCTGCTCAAATAGGTACATCCACCGATAACCGATGGGCCCACCAACACGTGCCTCATAGGAAAGATAAATTGGCAAATGCTCCATGGAGTCGAAGAATCCATGAGAAAATACCTTCTCGAACTTGTATAGTATTATCGCAATATCGTTCTCCTACTTTTCTAGACGATCGACGAGCAACTTAGTAGAACAAAGATCTCTGAAGAATATGCTAAGCTCGATCAATAGATCCCAAACAACCTGGGGTAAGAATTCCCGAAATATAATCGAAATTAACCTTTCCATGAATACGTGACAATCATGGCTCTTCACACCTGTTAGTTTGTTCTTCTTGAGGTCGACGCATCTTCTCAAGTTCGAAACATACCCGTCTGGAAATTTCAGACCTTGAATCCACCTACAAAGTCTCACTTTATCCTCTTTCTCCAGTGAGAAAATTGCCTTAGGCTGCTTCAACTTCCCATTCCCCTCCTCTATCAAATGCAATGTAGGACGTCTACATATTTCTTCCAAGTCCAATCTAGCCTTTGGATTGTCTTTCGTCTTCCCCTTTACGTCTATTACAGTATTAACTATGTTGTCAAACACATTCTTCTCGATATGCATGACATCAAGGTTATGTCTAATCATATTGGTGCTCTAATATGGCAGATCCTAGAATATACTCATCTTCGTCCAGTTATGAGTGCGACTAAATCCGTCACACTTGTAGCCCTTAACAGGCTCTTCAATAGCTCTCGGTAAATCTTCTACCTCTTTATATATCGTGTATCAGGGCCACCTTGGGGGTGGATTAGCCTTCTCCACAATGCCAGTATGAAAAGTATTCATGTTCCTCCGGTACAGATGATCCTTAGGCAGAAATTGTCGATGACAATCGAAGAAGCATGATATGCCTCCGTGTTTCAAATAGAAAGCCTTAGTGCGGTCGATGTAATATGGACATGAAAGACGACCATGCGTGCTCCATCCAGATAACATTTCATAGGCCAGAAAGTCATTGATGGTCCACATAAGTGCTGTTCGTATCTGGAAATTTTGTTTTCTAGAAACATCGTACGTGTTGGAACCTACTTCCCACAGCTGATTCAACTCATCAATTAATGGCTATAAATACACATCGATGTTCTTTTTCGGATTGTTCGGACCTGGGATAATAACGGTGAGGAACATATACGGAGTCTTCATGCACATCCAAGGCGGTAGGTTGTACGGAGTGACGATCACGGGCCAACACGAATACTGGTATCCCGAAAGTCCGAATGGGGTAAAACCGTCAGAGCAGAGACCCAATCTGATATTACGCGGATCAGAAGCAAAATCTGGATACTCTCGATCAAAGTGCATCCATGCTTCTCCATCAGATGGGTGATCCAACACTCCTTCAGTCTGTTTCCGCTTATGCCAACTCATATTTTCTGCAGTTTCCTTCACCATAAACAACCGCTGCAACCGCGGCGTCAACGACAAGTAGTGCATCGAATCGGTAGGCTTCCTTGCACCGACAGACTTTCCACTACCACTGCCCTTGTAGCGATCAATACCACAAAATCTGCATGAGTCTTCATCCTTGTCGCTTTGTAGTACAACATGCACCCTTGCAACATGCATCGATTTTCTCGTATCCCATCCAGAGCGATCTCACCATCCTCTTAGACCAGTAAAAGTCTTTAGGCAACTTAGCACCCTCAGGCAATATTTTTATAATCAACTCCATAAGTCGGTTGTAGCAATCTTGCAACATGTTAAAATCGGACTTGATGCTCAATAATCTTGTAACCACCTCCAACGGTGAATGATCCTCACAACCAGGATATAATGGAGTCCTTGCATTCTCTAACAACTCCATGAATTTTGCAGCATCGGTGTTCGGTGCCTCCTCGGATGCATCATGATTGTCCGGATCGAAACTAGGCCCCGCCGCGTCAAAAACCATATTCACCAACCCATCGTTGTAAACAGTGTGGTTGTGGACATCCACATAAGGCTCATACTCCGATGCTAAAGACACAAGTTCTCCATGTGCGCTCCACTGATAGTAATTCGGCGTGAAACCCTTCGAGTATAAATGATATGTGACTTCCACTTCTGGATGATATTTTAAGTTACGACATCTCACACATGGACACTTAATTTTGGTACCGTCCATGTAGTGAGGGAACGCCTTGGCAAACTGTAGAACTGGTGTACACCCTCTATGAATTCATCCCACACACCGCACATGTCATCAGGATGATGGTTGTACATCCATGAACGATTTCGTAGATAGTAATTCATATCTATTTGAAGATAATTCTACAAAGATAGATACATGCACATCGTTCAAAGGCTTGCAAAAGTAATAGCACGAAGACATAATTTTAAACTTAGAAGACATATGGACAGCTTCAGATTCAAACTCCATTAATATGGGTGGCAATATACACTCTAGGTCACTTATTCTTGACACGACCAAGCAGGATCGGACACGGCCATATATTTTATATCTTTACCACTGCATCAAAACTCTACAGTACGTCATCGGATTGACCAAGAAGCACATGAATGCTTAAAGAAGCAACTACGACTATGACCATATATTCTCCACCTCAAGGCATACAGAGGACTTGAGTGTTTCAAATGTCAAAGAATTAGAGGAGTGTATCAGTGGTCAGTGAATTGGCACATGTCAGTCCCTACAGCAGGGAGTGTGGCCAGTGTAGGCCACATAGCCGTTGCCTGCATTGAGTACAAACTACAGCAACATCAGCAGCATTGTCTTGGATTTTGGGTGCAGTATCCATGTAGGATAGAGTGTGCAGGCCCTGTATCGGGGTCTGCCATACCCATTTTTGTAGCAGCAGACACTCATTTTGGCTCTTAGCCATGTTGGCCAGTACCACATTGGCCATAAGCCTGTGATCCAGTGCCCTATTCCCTGTGGTAGTGACTAGAAGTGAGGAGTTGGTATGTTTCAGAGAGTATCAGTTAGTTTCCTGTAGGGTATCAATTAGTTTTCTATTTTAGAGTCTCAGTTAGCTTCATGTCTAAGAGTTAGTTAGAGTTTTTAGTTAGTATCAGCGTTTGATAAGTGAGGGCTTCAGGCTAGTGCAGGCATTTGGGGCAGGGCATGATCTTGGCTACTTGGCCATTACCTGCACTATTGAGCAGTACATAGTAGCAGCAAGGCTCAGCCTAGTGCACAGGCCTGTTGGCCTTAGTGTTAGTAAGTTCAATTAGGTGTGTCCCTGTCTCCCGTGTCAGTATTTGTGTCCAAGTTTTCGTGTTTGGTTGTGTCCCGTGTCAGCATCTATGTCCAAGTTTCCGTGGTCGATTGTGTCCCAGTGTCCTATGCTCGTTGTACGAGAAAAAGAGAGAAATAGGGGGGTTACTGAGATGGGGGCTGGAGGCAGCATAGGCAAAGAACGGGAGGAGCTGTCGACCGGAGGACGCTGTCGACCGGAGGTGGCGGAGGCGTAGGCGTAGGCGTTGGAGGTAGAAGAGGCGCTGGAGGCGTAGACGAACAAGATGGGAGCTGTCGACCGGAGGTGGTGGAGGGGCTGGAGGCGCACGTAGGTGGCTGGAGGCGCGCGGTGGTGGAGGGGAGTTCGAGGCAGAAGGGGACGTTTCAAAATTTTTTTGGGAACGAGTGGGGGGAAGAAAAATATAGTCTGAACCCTATATTAGAAACATTACCGACGCTTAGAAAAGACGTCGCAAAGCGTCGCATAATATATAGAATATTGCGACTCATAGATATGAAAGTCGCTAAACGTCGCTGATTGCAAAAATATAGCGACGTTCGGCGACTTCTCATCGACGTCACTTTCAAATATGCTAATTGTAGTCACTAAATGTCGCTTAACGTCGCTATTATTCCCACACAGTGACGTCTAGCGACGTTTATATTTTACTCGCTAATATCCAAAATATTAGCGACGTTTTAACTATGCGTCGCTGATTACGTCGCAGATTTGACTTATTTTGGTAGTGTCTTCTTCATCATCAAGTTCATCAATTGCAACTGTTCTTCTTCTTCTCTGCATCTCTTCCCTCTGGAACTCACTTTCTTCCCCCCATTCTTCCACATCTGCTTCTGGAATGTCAACATTTTTTGACATTATTTCATCATCACTACTTGATGGTACATAATCCTCTTCATCATTTGTTTCTTCTTCTTCCACCTCTACTCCTTCCTCACCTTGTGTGCCAAATTCTTCCTCACCTTGTGGTTCATCTCCATAAAGGTGTTCTCAGCTTGCGTGCCATATTCTTCTTCACCTCCTGTCTGTGTAGGAGCTACTTGGTCAGACACTCCAGCAACTTCATTTAATCCACCAGTGAAGACCCTTGATGGCATTTGAACCAACTGCTCATCAGGAAGGTCAACATCACTGTCACTAGGTAGTGGATCCAACTGCTCCTCAGGAAGACCCTTGACATGTTTTTTATCTGGTTTGTGGGCTACTTTATTAATCCTTCCCATTTTTCTAGGTGTTAGTGACTCAGTAGGTTGTTGCTCTTGACTTGCAGGGTTGCCAAATTCTTCTAAGAATATGTGTATCTCTCTTTTCTTGTCAGACAGTTGTTTACTAAACATGTCCAACAACCCAGCATCAGTGAGGAACTCTACTATTTCCCCATTCTTTAAGTCATCAATCCAGTAGTACTTATAAATACCCTCCAAATGGTTACTTTAAACTATATAAGGTAAATCCAACAGACTTATAAAGTCTGGGTCCACATCAACAGCAACTTGTAGAAGCATGGAATTTCAGAACCAGAAAACCTATACGCCAGACACTACATGCGCCAGAGCTCGGACAAAGTACTTCACAACAAAACAACAAATATAGACATTGAAAGAGGACTTTTTATTTTACATATAAAAGTCTATTACATGTCTAGAAAAGATTGTACAAAGAAAAATTTCTACAAAGGAAAGATCCTAAGTCTACAAGCCAGCAGCTACCATGCGCCCTCAAATAGGCGCATCAATCACCATGCGCCTTCAACCAGGTACATCTCGCCATGCGCCCTCAGCAGGGCGCATCCTTTCAGCAGCTCAGTTATGTGCATCCTCAGTTATGTGCATCTCTTCAGCAGCCCAGCTATGTGCCACTCTTCCAGCCAGGCTCACCGCCGTCTAAATGCTTCGACTAATTAAGTATTTATTGAGCAGAAAGTGGGTGTCAATCAACCCTCTAGCTGGAGGAAGAGCTCCCCAAATCGAGGAAGAGAGGAGCACCGCAAGCCAACCTGTGGCCAGGGGAGGCTTCGAAAGAGCCTCCAAAGACGAAGGAAGACCGCAATCGAAACCGCGGCCAAAGGAGCAGCTTTTAACACAACCAGAGTGGGCAACACCCACTTTGAAGGAAGAAAGAGTCCCCAAAGCCGCAGCACCGCAATTCCGATCTGCGACACTTCCAGAAAAACGGAGACGAGGCCCGAACAGCCCGATCTTTGGATGCAATAGGCACCTTCCGCCTGCCTCGGAAGCCCTCGACTCCAACTTTTGGATGTAACAGTCACCTTCAAGTGCATCAAAGAAGACATTGCGTCGCATATTCACCCTCGGAAGCATCTCATCAACAGAATGCATCCGAGTAAACAAGTTCATTTCGGAAGAACGTGAGAGAACGAGAAGCAAACTCTCTCCATGGCACTATTTATAGGCCGGGCAAATCAAACCCATGCGCCAAGTGGATGGCTCTCCGAATTTCGTACAATAAATTTGCATTAAATGGAAGAACCGGACGCTTCGAATTCAGCCAAGTCAAAAAGGCTATTTAAAGCACTCGAAGATCGTAACAGTCGCACCATTAAAGACGTGTCATGAAGCGGATGCGCCGGCCAGACCGCGCATCACATAGACGCGTCCTTCAACATCAAGCGCATCATATAGACGTGCCCTTCAGCACCAAGCGCCTCATAGGGGATGCACCCCCATGCGTCCCCATACGCCTAGTGGAACGCCGATCGATGCGCCCACTGTCCATCAAATATCAAAAACATTAAATGCTGAAGTCTGACAGAATTGGCAGCATGCCTCTCGAAGACTGAACATTTGACAGCTTTTTCAGAAAACGAAGCGTCGCCAACGTCAGCATCATCATTACTTTCCTCCGACGGCTACTGCCACGTGGCTACCCAATCATCTCGCATGCGTCTCCGCAGCCATGCGCCCAAATCTGCATGCGCCTCAAACTTTTCACTGATCCCTAAAGATAGAAGGAAAGTCACCATTAAAGCTCTACATGCGCCTTAAAAGCCATGAGTCCCAGACTTCCCTCTGATCCCAAAAGACAGGTGTAAAGTCACTACTGAAGCTTCGCATGCGCCTCAAAAGTCAAGCGCCCTGAATGGTTTGTGACTCCTAAAGGTTACGAGCCAAAGTCTCCTCATGCGCCCAATCCCAGGCGCATCCTACCAGATCATTCCCTACCAAATCTGATATCTCCGAGCCATGGGCCGATGACACGTGTCCTTTGACTCGATTCATCCAAGATCTCAGCAACAGAAAGATCCTCTTCTCTGATACGTGCCGGCTCACAACAGCAGCATGAAGAATTCAACCCCCCAATCAGGGCGCATCATCCATGCGCCCCCACCAGCAATCACCACGTGGCGTCCCCGTGTACAGGCGCATCCTACATGCGCGCATGAGCAGCCAGCCTACAAAGCTATAAATAGAGGGATCATTTCCTTCTCACCAATGAACGAACACACGCAGAGGCAAACATACATCGACAGACAGAGACTTCGTACCACCAGAGAGGCAGATACAGACACTCAATGTCTTTCTCCTGTCAACAAGCTCCAGCACCCGGAGCAATCCAAACCTTCAGAGAACTGATAATCGTCGTCGGATCGTCAACGGAGTCAACGCATTACCACTCGCTCCATCGGCACAAGGGACCCAAATAAACAAAAGTGTACTCCTAGGACTACATCTAAGTCCTACATTATAACACTGTTCTGTTTGTATTGAAATTATAATTAAAGAATTTTAATGGCAAACAAGCTGGCGACTCTGCTGGGGACCTCTTTCTCCTCTACCTAGAAAGCTGTGACGCAAACCGACGACGTGAAGGTGGGCTCCTCCCACAAGACGCTGGTCGTACGCCTCAAACAACAGGCGTATGAGGAGTTCATCTCTGAAGGCAATACGAGTCCTTTGAAGCGGCTGCCGAAGCCGAAGAAGACTCGCCGAGTCTGGGTGCGCAAGGTCGACGCCTCTGGCACCACCACCGAAGGGAATGTGCCGATCCAGCCTTCCCTTCCTGCTGACGTCCTCAGCAACCAAGATGCGTCCACCGGTGCAGCACATCTCTCGGGGAAGCGTGCAGCTGACCACATTCCCCAGCCATCACCCTCTCAGGTGAGGAAGATGCGTCGACGGAGCAGGGGCACAGCCAATGCCCCGTGCATCACCTCTGATGCGCCACAGAAGGTCTCTGTCTTTGACAGACTCACTCGCTGTAATAGCGAGGAAAATTTGGATTCTGAGTACTACGTGCCCCAGCGGGCTAGTACGAAGAAGTCCAAGGCAGCACGGACCATGCGCCCTAAACGTGCTATGCCAGCAGCAAACCAGAAGCATGCACTCACAATCATGCGCGCTGCTGATGGTAAGTTGTATAAGGTCGACTCAGGTGCTTCTGCGCCAGAAATGAGCCGAACTTCAAAGTCCTTGTCTCACTTGGGCGCATCTATTGCGTGCACAACCAAGTCGAGCAAGGCAAGCCCAGTGGTCTTGAACTCCCGCGCCTCCTCTGGTTGTGCGTCTGAGGTCCGTTCAAGTCACTTTAAATATTGTTCCCCCACTACTGATCGGAATGCCTGTTTGGTGTTAGATCAGGGGGCGCAGCATTCACTTGACCACCCCGGCGCTTGGCCTTGCCATGCGCCTGAAGAGGGTGAGAAGGTGGCACTCTCCTCCAATGATTTGTGCAACGTGATCACTCACAAGCGTCGATCAGGAGAGTCGACTGACAAACACGATGCGCCCCTCACAGGGCACACTTGTGCTGTGGTCACCATCAACTGCTCTTGCAAGATAGCAGTCCCACCAAGGCAGTCGGTGTTCCAGCGGCTGCAATCATCGACACCTCTACAACAACGCCTCGGGAAGAAGGTGTCAACAAAAGAAGAGCCAAGGGTTGCTTCATGCAACGTGATCTCCAACTCCTCGTCAGTCCAAAAGGCGACTGGCAATTTCTCGTTCTTGTCCAAGAGCCAACCGAGGAAGACCAAGACAACTGTCTCGTCCTCCGGAGTGTTCGAAGGCACTCGGGGGAGGAAGAAGATCTTGGAGAAAGCTGGGGGTAGTCAGACCCTTGTCGAGCCCCCCTCCGAAGACGAGGGTGTCTTCCAAAGCACGGCTGGGGCAGATCTTCTCGAAGTCAGCCTTCCGAACATGGCTGGGGGTCATCTAGCCCCTGTAGATCTACATCTCGAAGAAGTCCTTCAAAACAGAACTGAGGTTAATCCGGCCCTTGCAGATGCTCCCGCCAAGAATGTTCTCCAGAACTTAGCTGGGGGTGGCCAAGACGAAGCTCCAGGAGAGACAACTCCCTTACAGGAGAGTGAGGCCGAGAGTGAAGCCTCAACCAATCTATCTACTTCTAGTCGTGTCATGACAGTATACATGGCTGGTGGTAATTCCGAGTCTGATGCGCCGCCACCAGACCTCGTCCAGCGCATAGATACTCTGGAGGGAGGACTCAAGACCCTCTCTGCCTCCATGCAAATACTAACTCAAGCAGTGTTTGAGATACGGTCAGCTTTGGCCAGGACGCCCTCTACCGGTCCTGATCCCGGAGCCAATAGAGAATCGAGTGTGCCCCTTCAACGGGTACCCTCGGACACCGATCGGCGCGAAGCACCTCGGACGTCAGAGCCATCAAATGCTCAACTCCAGGTGGTACCACCTTCCCCGACTCCCAGCTCCACGGAAGACGTGGTCGAGATGATCAGGGACTTGCGCGAGCGCTTTGAGTCCAAGACGAGACAAGAGGAGCGCCAGAAGATGGGCATTCCCCAACCTTATCCCCTCGAATGGAATAATGTGGTTTATCCTCCCAAATATAAACCAGAAACCTTGACACCATACGACGGGAAGGACTCTCCGCGTCGCTATCTGACGTACTTCCAGTCCCAGACGGGACATCTTCCGAAGGAGGACGCGCTACTTACCAGCATATTTGTCGGGGCACGGAAGGGAGTAGCGTACGACTGGTACTGCAGCCTCCCCGACAATTCCATATCTTCCTTTGACGACCTGATGCGCCTTTTTCTTGACCGTTTCTCCGATGGCGGGAAGGACATGACAATGGCGTCCCTTATAGAGATACGCCAAAAGGAGAAAGAAACAGTTCGAGTGTTCATCGAACGCTTCCAGCAGGCCTGCTTCAGACTACCCCCGGGTATGCCGGAACATGCGCTCCTCTCCTCCTGCAGCATGAACATGCTGCCTGCAGTCAAACTCTGGCTCAACTCTACTCCTCCTCCCGACTGGAGCTCGTTGATCATCGAAGCAGAAGCCACAGAAAAGAAGGCGGCCAATGCTCGTCTTCTGGGAGTCAGTTTCCCTGCCTTTAAGGACAAGGGGAAACGGACTGCAGCCAACAACCCCGGACGAGAGACGAAGGGAAAACAGGCATTGACTGTCAATGCCTCAAAAGGTGCATCAGCACCTACTCAGAAGCCTCCACTTGCACCAAGGCCAAAGGAGGTTTACTCATTCAACGATGAAGACACCCTGCAACTCTTTGAGATACTGAAGCAGGGTGACAAGATCAAGCTGCCGGACCCGAAGCGTCCCGACGAGGTTGGAAAAGTAGACAACCCGAGGTACTGTCACTACCATCGGTTTGTCGGACACCCAACCAAGGACTGCTATGTCCTCAAGAATTACATCCAGCGTATGATCAATGCAGATGTAATCTCCGTTGACTACAAAGAGAAGACGGTGTCAGCCAACATGGTGTCACTCCAGTTCGAAACCCTACCGCCAACTACGTCACAAGATGGCGTCGTCCCCATCCCTAAGGCGACAATGGAGGTGGTTAACTTACCACCTACTCGTGACAACGTGAGTGGACTCATCCTACTAGCCACATCTCGGGGAGAGATCCTATGGGTTCACCCTGATCTTGTCTCCGAGGTGACTCAACCGGAGGTACGCCCTACCTCCAAATCCAAAGGCAGGAAGATCAAGTCTTGCCGCATGGTCTTTTCCTCAGCGAAAGAGGCACTTCCTGTACAGATGCGTTCATAACAGAACGCCCAACCCGACGAAGCTGCCGTCGAGGTGGTGCCTCCTTGCACCGTCCCTGCTGTCCAGGAGGAGGGCCCGTCTAAGCCCCCAGCAGCCAATAAGCAGAAGCAGATAGAGGCCCGTTTCGATAGGCCTCTGCCAAAGGAGAATGCTTCGGGGCCAGCCAAGCCCCACAATCGATATACTGGCACAACTGGCCAGTACTCCTACCCGTCTATCTCTGTTTGAGCTCCTTCGTCTTTCTAAAGACACTCGAGAAGCTCTCTGTGAAGCTCTGAAGGATGCCGAATCCTTCATTAGTCAGGTCAAGCAGCCTGAAGATCTTTCGACTGTATGTGCGCACTGTCATTGTGCAAATGAGGTTATCCCCAACATAACATTCACCCAACAAGACATGCTGCTCAAGCACAACCGACACAACAGGCCGCTGTACTATATAGAGTATATCGGTTCAGTCAAGGTGAAGCGGATTCAGATCGATCCGGGGTCTTCCCTCAGCATCATCTCGAAGACGCTGCTCTCAACACTGGGGATCCCAATGTACCGACTGGCGCCCTCTGTAGAAGCATGGAATTTCACAAACAGAAAGCCCATGCGCCAGACACTACATGCGCTAGAACTCAGACGAAGAACTTCACAGCAAGATCAATAAAGATAGACATTCGAAAGAAGACTTTTTATTTATATACAAAAGTCTATTACATGTCTAAGAAAAGGTTGTACAAAGGAGAATTTCTACAAAGGAAAGATCCTAAGTCTACAGCCACCATGCGCCTTCAGATAGGCGCAGCAGCCACCATGCACCTTCAGATAGGCACAGCAGCCACCATGCGCCATCAGTCAGGCGCAGCAGGCATCATGCGCCTCCAACCAGGCGCATCCCACCATCTCTTCAGCAGCTCAGTTATGTGCATCCAGCCCAGTTATGTGCATCCCTTCAGCCAAATTCTTCCAGCCAGGCTCACCTGGCCGAGCAGAGCCCAGCTATGTGCCGCCCTTCCAGCCAGGGTCACCGGATAAATGCTTCCACAAAGCATTTAACCCTCTGGCTGGAACCAAGGAGGAGCACGGCAAAACTGTGGCCAGGGGAGGCTTCGAAAGAGCCTCCAAAGCCCAAGGAAGACCGTGATCGAAACCACAGCACAAGGGAGCTCTCAACACAACCAGAGTGGGCGACACCCACTTTGAAGGAAGAGAGAGCCTAGCACCGCCATTCCGATCTATGGCTCTTCCAGAATAACGGAGACGGGGCCCGAACATCCCTATCGTTGGATGCAACAGGCACCTTCCGCCTGCCTCAGAAGCCCTCGACTCCGTCTTTTGGATGTAACAGTCACCTTCAAGAGCATCGAAGACAACACAGCGTCTCATCTTCACCCTCGGGAGCACTTCGTCAACAGAATGCACCCACATGATCAAGTTCATGTTGGAAGTACGTGAGGGAATGAGAAGCCAATCTTCTCTCCATACCACTATTTATAGGCCGGGCAGATCAAACCCACGCGCCAAGTGGATGGCCCTCCGAATTCCGTGCAATGAATTTGCATTAAATGGATGAACCGGACGCCTCGAATTCAGCCAAACGGCTATTTATAGCACTCGAAGAGCGAGACAGCCGCATCATTAAAGAACATGTCGGATGCGCCAGCCAAACAGCGCATCACATGGACGCGCCCTCCAGCATCAGGCGTATCGCACAGATGCGCCCTACGATATCCGGCGCATCACAGAGGGTGCGCCCCCCCACATCTCCATACCGAGTGGAACACCAACCAACGTGCCCACTCAGCTGTCCATCGAATGTCACAAACATTAAATGCTGAACTGACACCAGAGTTGGCAGCACGCTTCCCAAAGTCTGAACACAGCTTTTTCAGAAAATGAAGCGTCGGCAACGTCAGCATCATCATGACTCTATTTCGACGGCTACTGCCACGTGGCCCCTTAAACCATCCGCATGCGCCTCCGCGTCCATGCGTCCAGATCCGCATGCACCTCAAAAGCCGTGCGCCTTAGACCCTTCACTGATCCCTAAAGACAGAAGAAGAGTCTCAATCCCCCGCATGTGCCTCCGCGGCCATGTGCCCAAAACCTGCATGCGCCTCAAAAGCCATGCGTCCCAGACTGCTCTCTGATCCCGAAAGACAGAAGGAAAGTCGCCTGCATGTGCCTCAAAAGCCATGCGCCCCAAATGGTTTGTAACTCCTAAAGGTTATGAACCGCAGCCTCCTCCTGCGCCCAATCCAAGGCGCAGCTCACCAGATTACTCCTCTCTACCAAATCCGAGATCTTCGAACCATGACACGTGTCCTTTGACTCAACTCGTCCAAGATTTCAGCAACGGAAAGATCTTCTCTCTGCTACGTGCCGGCTCACAATAGCAGTATGAAAAGTTCTCCCCCTCGATCAGGGCGCAGCATCCGTGCGCCCCCATCAGCAATCTCCACGTGGCATCCCCACACCAGCGCATCCTGCATGCGCGCATGAGCAGCCGGCCTGCAAAACTATAAATAGAAGGATCATCTCCTTCACACACACATACAGGGACAATACAAAAGACTCACAACACAGACAGAGTCCACAACAGAGAATCACCAGAGAGGCAGTTCTAGACACTCAACGTCTTCCTCCTCTCAGCAAGCTCCAGCACCCAGAGCAATCAACACCTTCAGAGAACCGATAACCGTCGTCAGCCGGTCAACGGAGTCAACGCATTACCACTCGTTCCATTGGCACTAAGGACCCAGCTTAAACAAAAGTGTACTCCTAGGACTACATCTAAGTCCTATATTGTAACACAGTTCTGTTTGTATTAAAGTTTTGAATCAAACAATTTTAATGGCAAATAAGCTGGCGACTCTGCTGGGGACTTCTTTCTCCTCTACCGAGAAAGTTGTGTCACAGGCCGACGACGTGAAGGTGGGCTCCTCCCACAAGACGCTGGTAGTGCGCCTCAATCAACAGGCGTACGAGGAGTTCATTTCTGAAGGAAGCGCGAGTCCTTCGAAGCGGCTGTCGAAGCCGAAGAAGACCCGCGCAGTCTGGGTGCACAAAGTCGACGCCTCGGGCACCACCGTTGAAGGGGATGCGCCCGTCCAGCCTTTCCTTCCTGCTGACGTCCTCAGCAGTCAAGGTGCGCCCGCTGATGCAGCGTATCTCTCGGGGAAGCGTGCAGCCGACCACGTTCCCCAGCCATCTTCCTCTCAGGCGAGGAAGATACGTCGACGGAGCAGGGGCGCAGTCAATGCCCCGCGCATCACTTCTGATGCGCCACAAAGAGCCTCTGTCTTTGACAGACTCACTCGTTGTAATGGCGAGGAGAATTTGGATGCTGAGTACTATGCGCCCCAGCGGGCTGGTATGAAGAAATCCAAGGCGGCACGGGCCATGCGCCACAAACGTGCTATGCCAACAGCCGGCCAGAGGCACGCGTTTACAATCACGCGCGCTGCCGATGGCAAGCTGTACAAGGTTGACTCAAGTGCTTCTGCACTGACAACGAGTCGACCTTCAAAGTCCTCATCTCGCTTGGGCGCATTCACTGCGTGCACAACCAAGTCGAAGGAGGCAAATTTAGTGGTCTTGAACTCCCGTGCCTCCTCTGGTTGTGCGTTTGAGGTCCGTTCAAGTCACTTCAAATGTTGTGGTTCCTCCACTACTGATCGTGATGCCTGCTTGGTATTAGATCAGGGGGCGCAGCACTCTCCCGACCACCCCGGCGCTTGGCTCTGCCATGCGCCTGAGAGGGGTGTGAGGGCAGCACTCTCCTCCAACGACCTGCGCAACGTGATCACTCACAAGCGCCGGTCAGGAGAGTTGACCAACAAGCACGATGTGCCTCTCATGGGGCATACTTGTGCAGTGGTCACCATCAACTGCTGTTGCAAGACGGCAGTACCGCCAAAGCAGTCAGTCTTCCAACGGCTACAATCAACGACACCCCTCCGACATTGCCTTGGGACGAAGGTGTCAGCAGAACAGGAGCCAAAGGTTGCTTCATGCAACGTGATCTCCAACTCCTCATCAGTCCGGAAGATGACTGCCAATTCTTCGTCTTCATCCAAAAGCCAGCCGAGGAAAACCAAGGCAGCTGTCTCGACCTCCGGAGTGTTCGAAGGCACTCGGTCGAGGAAGAAGCCCTTGGAGGAAGCTGGGGGTAGCCAGACCCTCGTCGAGCCTCCTTCCGAAGACGAAGATGTCCAAAGCACAGCTGCGACGGACCTTCATCAAGGCGAGGTCGGCCTCCCTAAAGCCCCTCAGAATGAGGATGTCCTCCAGGACACCGCCGGTGGTAGAGCGGGAGACGAAGAGGCCCTTCAAGACAGAGCTGAGGGCAGTCAGGCCCTTGCAGATGCGCTTGTCGAAGACGAACTCCAGAATATGGCTGGGGGTGGCCAAGCACCAGGAGAGGTGACTCCCCCACATGAGAGCGAGGCTGAGAGCGAAGTCTCAACTAATCCATCCACTTCCGGCCGTGTCATGACAGTATACATGACCGGGGGTGATCTTGAATCTGATGCGCCATCACAGGACATAGTCCAGCGCATAGACTCACTGGAGGGAGGACTCAAAACTCTTTCTGCCTCAATGCAAGCACTGACTCAAGCAGTGATTGAGATGCGATCAGCATTGATCAGGACACCTTCAACTGGTCCCGACCCAGGAGCCAATGAAGAGTCGAGTGTGCCCCTTCAACGGGCACCCTCAGACACAGAAGCACCCCGGACGTCGGAGCCCTCAAACGCTCCACTCCAAGTGGTACCTCCTTCCCCGACTCCTAGTTCCACGGAGGACGTGGTCGAAATGATCAAAGATCTGCGGGAGCGCTTCGAGTCCAAGAACAGCCAGGAGGAGCACCAGAAGATGGGCATTCCCCAGCCTTATCCCCTTGAGTGGAACAAGGTGGTTTATCCCCCAAAGTATAAACCACAAACACTCACGCGTATGACGGGAAGCACTCTCCATGACGGTACCTGACGTACTTCCAGTCGCAGACAGGGCATCTTCCGAAAGAGGACGCGCTCCTCACCAGCATCTTTGTTGGGGCCCTGAAAGGGGTGGCGTATGACTGGTACTGCAGCCTCCCCGATAATTCCATATCGTCCTTCGACGACCTGACACGCCTCTTCCTCGACCGTTTCTACGACGGTGGGAAGGACATGACGATGGCGTCTCTCATTGAGATACGCCAGAAGGACAAGGAAACGGTTCGGGCATTCATCGAACGCTTCCGTCAGGCCTGCTTCAGGCTACCTCCAGGCATGCCAGAGCATGCACTTCTCTCCGCTTGCAGTATGAACATTCTGCCTGCAGTAAAGCTCTGGCTTAACTCTACTCCCCCTCCCGACTGGAGCTCCCTAATCATCGAAGCTGAAGCTGCAGAGAAGAAGGCGGCCAATGCACGTCTTCTGGGTGTCAGCTTCCCCGCCTTTGACGATAAGGAAAAAAAGTCCGCAACCAATAACTCCGGACGAGAAGCAAAGGGGAAACAGGCATTGACTGTTAATGCCTCGAAGGGCGCATCTGCGCCTACTCAAAAGCCTCCACTGGCACCGAGACCCAAGGAGGTTTATTCATTCAATGATGACGACACCCTGCAACTCTTTGAGATACTGAAGCAGGGTGACAAGATCAAGCTTCCGGACCCGAAGCGGCCCGATGAAGTCGGAAAAGTGGACAACCCGAGGTACTGTCACTACCATCGGTTTATCGGACACCCGACTAAGGACTGCTACGTCCTCAAAAATTACATCCAGCGCATGATCAATGCGGATGTAATCTCCGTCGACTACGAAGAGAAGACGGTGTCAGCTAATGTGGTGTCACTTCAGTTCGGCACCTTGCCGCCGACTACCACACAAGATGGCGTCGTCTCCATCCCTAAGGCGACAATGGAGGTGGTGAACTTGCCACCCACCCGTGACAATGTGAGTGGACTTGTCCCACTCACCACGTCTCGAGGAGAGGTCCTCTGGGTTCACCCCGACCTCGTCTCCGAGGTGACTCAACCGGAGGCACGCCCTACCTCCAAAACAAAAGGCAGGAAGATCAAGTCTTGCCGCACGGTCTCTTCTTCAACGGAAGAGGCGCTTCCAGTGCAGACGCGTGCACAACAGAACTCCCAGCCCGGTGAAGCTGCCGCCGAAGTGGTGCCTCCTGGCACCATCCCTGAGGAGGGTCCATCCAAGCCCTCAGCAGCCAATAAACAAAAGCAAGTGGAGGCCCGTTTCGACAGACCTCTGCGGAAAGAAAATGCTTCGGGGCTAGCCAAGCCCCACAATTTTGACATTCTGGCACAACTGGCCAGTACTCCTGCACGCTTGTCTTTGTTCGAGCTCCTGCGTCTCTCCAAGGACTCCCGAGAAGCTCTCTGCGAAGCTCTGAAGGATGCTGAATCCTTTCTCAGTCAAGTCAAGCAGCCTGAAGACCTCCCAACTACTTGTGCACACTGTCATTGTGCGGATGAAGTTATCCCAAACATAACTTTCATCCAACAAGACATGCTGCTCAAGCATCACCGACATAACCGACCGTTGTATTACACAGGGTACATCGGTTCGGTAAAGGTGAGCAGGATTCAGATCGATCCGGGGTCTTCCCTAAGTATCATCCCAAAGACGCTGCTATCAAAGCTGGGGATCCCAATGTACCGGCTGGCGCCCTCCAATACAACCATCAGTGGCTTCAACGCTAGCAAGAGAGAGCCACTGGGCAAGATCCGGCTGAAGTGTCACATCGGCAGCCTCAAAACTGAGGTGACTTGTTATGTGGTGGATGTCGAAGTCAACTACAACATCTTACTCGGTGACCATGGCTACATGAGTATATGGTGGTGCCCTCCACGCTCCACCAATGCATGAAGTATGTGTCCACTAATGGCGTCATCCGGACGGAGTTTGCAGACATCGATCCTTTCAAAGGGATTGAGGCCTACTTCACCGATTCTGACTTGTACAAGCCCATTGACGAGGAGGAAGCCAACGACGCTGATGATGAGGCAGAGACGGCAACAGAGCCAGACATGGAGCCTGAAACAACTCCTGATGCCCCCTTGAAAATCCGATTGAAGGGCAAGCCTCCCCAGAAGGCGCCTCCAATGAGCATCAAGCTATCAGGGAAAGCGCCGGCTCGCGAAGCACCCCTGAAGATACACCTCAAGGGAAAGCCGCCTCAAATATCAGCTCCCCTGGTGGCAAAATTACAAGGGAAGGCATCACTCACCGGAGGCGCAGCCGAGGCGCCTCTCAAGGTGCGTCTCAAGGGCAAGCCGCCGCAGTCATCCAAGGTGTCAGAGAAGGCTCACATAACCCTCTCAGACCCCAGCATCAAAGCTATGGTGGACTCTCCTAGTTCGCCCCCAGTTCTTACAGACGAGGAGCTTGGTGAATATATCTCAGCTGACATAGAGGCACCCTCCTTTGACAATGTAATCTCACGGGATAAAATTTCGTACTTCATCAATAATAGAGTGTCTTTCAATTATTCTTGTCTTCCACACTGGAATGCCATGTATACATTAGATAACGCTCTACGGTCGTTGCAAACACAAATAACGACCATCCACCATAATCGAGTGGTCCCGTCTCAAGGAGTCTTCATAATCCTCCCACGAAGTCGAGACGAAGGCACCATCATCTCGGGCAAAGTCGAGCGTCATCAGGACCTCCCGTCAATCGAGCCCGAACCTGATACCGGCAGAGTACAAGTCTATCGGTACACGGATACGGCAAAGTGCATCATCCAAAAGATGGGCTACGACCTGAAAAGCAATAAAGGCCTAAACTACGGCAAGGGTCGGCATCTCCCTGTCCGGCTTTCGATGCCCAATAGAAAGCCACAGGACTACTATAATTGGACTCGACGGGGGTTAGGCTATGTCACGCCGCCATCAACTCCAGAGAGTTCAGACGCAGAAGACATAGAACATTCCCACTCGTCTGAAGCATCGACGTGGGATTCCGATACCAGTATCGGATCAGTCTTCAGGAAAGTGCTGTCAGCTAACATGACATCGGTGCAACCTCAGAAAGATGAAGGCGAAGACCAACCACCGGAACCCTTCGAAGAGGAACCCTGGGCTTAACGCCTAGGAGAACAATGGGAGTCTCGTTTTGAGTTACGGGAACCTCCCACCGAAGACGAAGTCGAGCAGATCGACCTCGGGGATGGGTCTTCTTCTAAACCCATCTTTATCAGCAAAAGCTTGGAAGGAGAAGATCGTGAATCTTTAGTCCAACTGGCTAAAGAGTATATCGACGTCTTCGCCTGGAGCTACGAAGACATGCCGGGTCTCGATCCACAGACCGCGATGCATAGGTTGAACATCTTACCAGATGCCAAACCTATCAAACAACAACAGCGACGCTTCCGCCCGGACATCATGAATGCCATCGATCAGGAGGTGGACAAGCTCTTGACCAGTGGCTTCATCCGTGAGGAACAACACCCGGACTGGGTAGCCAACGTCGTCCCTGTCACCAAGAAGAACGGGAAGATACGAGTCTGTATCGACTTCAGGGATCTCAACTCTGCTTGCCCGAAGGATGAATTCCCGCTCCCAATCACCGATGTAATGATCGACAACACATGTGGCTTTGAACGCATGTCCTTCATGGACGGGTATTCAGGCTACAATCAAATCAAGATGTTCCCCGATAACGCAAAACACACGTCATTCAGGACTCCGAAAGGTGTTTTCTGCTACACAGTAATGCCCTTCGGCTTGAAGAATGCCGGTGCAACATACCAACGAGCGATGAGTACCATCTTCCGTCAACATCTTCGCAAGACAGTTGAGTGCTATGTTGACGACATCGCAGTCAAGAGCCGCCTCAAAAGAGATCACCTACAGGACCTGAGGACGGTCTTTGATCTCATGCGGGCACATCAACTCAAAATGAACCCCGCTAAATCCTTCCTAGGGGTTTCTAGCGGCAAATTCTTGGGCTTTGTCATCACGGCAAAAGGCATTCATGTCGATCCCGAGAAGACTAAAGCCATCCTCAACATGGACCCTCCGAAGAACCTTCGAGAACTTCGGGGCTTACAGGGACGTCTGGCGTACATCCGGAGGTTCATAACAAACCTCTCCGGTAAATGCCAACCCTTTACTCAGCTCATGAAGAAGGGAGTCTCTTACGTCTGGACAGAGGAGTGCCAAAAAGCTTTCGACGACATCAAGGCTTACTTAACAAGCCCGCCAGTCCTAGTGGCACCTGTCGCCGGCAAACCATTCCTCCTCTACGTCCGTGCCATGGATCATTCCCTCGGCGCTTTGCTGGCTCAAAACAGCGATGCAGGCTACGAACAAGCAATCTACTACCTCAGTCGAACACTCATCGGGGCCGAACACCGGTACAACCCCGTTGAAAAGGAGTGCTTGGCTTTGGTGTTTGCCATTCAGAAGACTCGTCATTATGTCTCGGGCCAGACAATTCACGTCATCTTCCGAGTCAATCCACTCAGAGTTCTCATGACGAAGCCAGGGTCATTAAACTCCCGGCTAGCGACATGGGCGATCCTACTAACGCCATACAACATGGTGTTTGTCCCGCAAAAGGCTGTCAAGGGTCAAGCTCTGGCTGACTTTTTAGCTGCGCACCCCATCCCAGAATCCTCAAAACTCTATGAAGATATCCCGGATGAGGTCCAAGAATCAAACGTCACTGAAGGAAGCCCCGTTTGGCGGATGTTCTTCGATGGCGCTTCAAGAACGGGCCCCAACGGCCAAATTATCGCAGGAGTGGGGGTAGTCTTAGTCTCCCCCGATCAGCTGGTCATCCAGCGTGCATACTCTCTTTCGAAGCCGTGCTCCAACAATGTTGCTGAGTACAACACACTCGTCATGGGACTCCAGCTAGCACAACAGCTGGGGGTGGATCATCTGGAAGCCTACGGCGACTCGAAACTCGTCGTAAACCAGATTCGGGGGCAATACGAGGTTCGCCATGAAGATTTAATCCCTTACCATAAAGTTGCATTGAACATCATTTCAACCTTCATTGGGTTCTTCATCGAACATGTACCCCGTCTACAAAACTTGGAGGCTGACGCTCTGGCTGGCCTCACAGCCTCATTGGCCGCACCCCTTGGGACGCAACACTATGTCACGGTAACTGGCCGAGACTTGATTTGTCCCAGAAACAACCTATGTTTGCAAATGGCTCATGCCATGCCGACAAACACCGATGTTAATGTCCGAGACTGGAGATTCCCGTTCATCGACTTCGCTGTCTACGGAATCCTTCCAGAGGACCCGAAGGAAGCCGTCTCAGTCAGGAGACGCTCTCTTCGATTCTACTACGATACAGCCACTAAAACGCTGTACCGACGCTCCTTCGACGGACTTCTCCTTCGATGCCTGTCTAACGAAGAGGCGGCCGAAGCTCTTCGAGAAGCTCATGACGGAATTTGCGGAGCTCACCAACCAGGTCCTAAGTTGCAAGATCGACTGCGACGTATGGGCTACTACTGGCCAACCATGGCCGCTGACGTAGTGGAATATGCTAAGAAGTGCCATGCATGCCAACTTCATGCAGACTTCATACATACACCGTCTGAACCTCTACATCCTACAGTCGCCTCCTGACCATTCGAAGCCTGGGGCATGGACATTGTGGGACCAATCACCCCTCCTTCATCAAGAGGACATCGCTTCATCCTGGCCATCACCGATTACTTCTCCAAATGGGCGGAAGCAGTCCCACTAGCGGAAGTAAAAAGCTCCAGAGTGGTCAGCTTTATCAAACACCATGTCATTTACCGTTTCGGAGTACCCAGGCGGATCATTCATGACAATGGTCCTCGGTTCATCAGCCACATTTTTAGCAGATTCTGTGACAAGAATCGTATTCAAAACGTGGCCTCAACCGCCTACAATCCGACAGCAAACGGATTGGCCGAGGCGTTCAACAAAACTATTGTCAGGCTGCTCAAAAAGGTCGTGTCATCCAACAAACGCGACTGGGACGAAAAGCTCGGCGAATGTCTTTGGGCCTACCGTACAACGGTACGGACCCCAACAGGCAACACACCATTCTCCCTGGTCTACGGGAGTGAAGCGGTACTGCCTCTCGAGATCCAGATCCCCTCACTCCGAGTAGCAATCACAAACAAACTCACAGAAGAAGACAATCAACGTCGTCGTCTGCGGGAACTGGAGGCACTTGACGAAAAGCGTCTCCTAGCTCAACAACGCATTGAACTTTACCAAGCCCGTATATCACAGGCTTTCAACAAGAGGGTCAAACAAAGAACTTTCCAAGTTGGCGACCTGGTTTTAGCAGTCAGAAGGCCAATGGTGTTAACTCACAAGACACCAGGGAAGTTCGAGCCCAAATGGGAAGGACCCTTCATCATTGAGACGGTATACTCAAACGGTGCTTACCGCCTCGCCAAACCCAATGGGGACTTGTTCATGATGCCCATCAACGGCAAGTTCCTAAAGAAGTACTATTCTTGACATCCTCCAAGACATGTATTTCCCCAAACTACCTCTTCTCGCAAAATCAAACGCTTCCGGAACCCAGCTGTTTCGTGGCATCCTTCCGTAGAAAGATAACCACGTCCACATTACCTCTGAGTTGTCTCCCTACATCCTACAAAGCGCAACCTCACATTTCGTGAGCTTACGCTATCTTTCATGTTTACCACGTCCACATTACCTCTGAGTAAACATCTCGTACAAACAACCCCTGCGTTGTTATACATTAATCGCAGAACTTCCATGTCCACATCACCTCTGAGTTGTTCAGCGTATCCCCCAAGATCATTCCTACCACGTCCATAATACCTCTGAGTAGGAAGAGTCTATCATTTTCGAACCCAATGATTGCCATGTCCACATTACCTCTGAGCAAACATAACGGTTCCTTCAAACTTATTATCTGTACCTAAAAACCCAAGGTGCGCAAAAGATAATAGGTCCACACAAATCATCAAGTTCATGACAAAAAAATGAACACATCACAAAAGTTGCATACTTTTCAAAAAAAAATAGTACAAGACTACACTATCCCTCAAACAAGGGTTGCAAAAGAAAGGAAGAAGCTACAATCCCTAAGCCTCTCCGAGATGGGTCGAGAGCTCTCTGACTCGTTGTCTCAGGCCAGCAGTACGAGTCCCTACAGTTGCCAGAACTCGACGCTCGGCCTCTTGACGCATCAACTCGACAGCCTCAGCGAAAGTTTTGCCCTCGTACTTCTCATCAAGCTGTCGTCGCTGCTGAGACAAAGCAAAGGTCCGCCGAGTAAGGGTCGTTTCCTCCTGCTTGAACGCCACGTGTTCAACCAGGACACGATCAGCTTCTAGTTGGAGTTGGGCCCGCTGGTCTTCAAGGCGGCGTATCTGGACGTCGATCTCCGCGATGTTGGCATCCAACGCAGCCCGCGCCTCCGTCGTCTTCTTCATAGACTGAGACAACTGCTCCGCCGCAGCCTCAGTCCTAGCCACTTCATGCTCCCAACTGCTCACATCGGCTCGATGGGAAGCCTCGATTCCAGCAATCAACTTCCCCATCTCTGCATCTATCAAGACAGAGAGGTTATTTCGCTGGATGCGCTGCAGTTCCGCGAGCCGCTCGTCCAGCTCAATCACCGAAGCCTCCAGAATTTCGGCCATATGGTCGTGGCCTTGGTGAATGCGAATCAGCTCGATGCAAGGCATTGCCAGAGCTTTTGTTGTCGCAAAACTCCCGTGGGCATCCATCACTGCAGATACGCCTTTCTCCAGCATTTTGTACACTCCCTCGACGAGGAACTTCACATACCCGTCGGCATCTGCCAACACCTGCGGCGTCATAGCAGGAGTTGGGGGAGCTTCTACAGTTTGTAGACCGGAGGAAGATCCGCCAACCTCGATCTGAGAGGTTTGAACCTCGGCAGCAATAAGCTCTTCATCAACAGGGGCCAGACTGCTAGCTCGAGGAGCCGAAGGAACAGGAGGAGCCGGCACATGCGTCGTGATAGTACCCCAAGTGGAAGGAGCAACAGAGGGTTCCACACCCTTACCCTTCTCAAGCCCGGAGAAATCACCGACATCAACGGCCACTTCTTCTACCCCCGACGTTCTATCAGCATCAGCTACCTCCCCCGGCAGAACGGGGAGATCAATATTTACCTCCTGGCCAGCCCCAGGAGACAAGACCGGCAGAAGGGCCTCATCCTTCTCAAGTCCCTCTACAGGGACAGAATCTGTCGCTACCGCCTGATCGGTAGCCATCTCAATGTCCATCATTGGAGCCAAGGAAGGATTTGGCAACGATTCAGCCGACTTCCCTTCATCATGATAAGGAGGGGAATCAACCCTCTCCTCTGTCTCAACTACCTCTGCTGCCCCCGCAACAGACTCCTGCAGCCCTGGAGTGATGTCATCGGAAGATGACGAACTCCATTCCTCTTCCCCAGGAAGCTGCGTACTTGCTAAACCTTCGATATGTGAAACCTCCGCTGTGGCCTTCGTCACCTCGGAAGCTGTTGCACCCTCAAGTTCCCTCCTGGTATAACCCGTGGATACCGGAACCTCCACGACGACAGTATCCTCCGGATCTTCCTCCATGGGAGACATCATAGTCGGCGGGATGCGCACCCCAGACGAGCCCGCCATCTCTTCTCGCCTACTCCCACCCGACTTTGGGGTACGAGGTTTTCTTTTTAGCGGTTCCTACAAAAGAAAGATGAAGCCTCGTAAATAGTGGAACCAAAATCAGATTACGTGAGACGCCCTTACCTTTTCAGACACCGAATCCGATGACGCCATCGATGACGACGCCTTCTTCTGCTTCTTCGGCACAGGAGATTCAGCCCCTGTATCTGCACATCGTTTCGATCGATCGTCCGAGGGTTCTGCTTGTGATGCGGAGGGGGCACTCCGTGGACCCACCCCTGACGGACGATGCGGCCGGGCCTTCACTGGCGTATCCCCGGTCGCTGCTAACTGGGTGCCTGCGATAAGGCTGGTCTCCCTGTCATATCCGGAGGGCGGGGCAGCCATAACACAGTAAAATTTGGCGGCCGAGTAAAGAATGGGCGGCCGCGGATCGGGGACGGGCAACGTAAAACGAGCTCCGGTACATCCGGCATTATAGTAATGCCAAGCTCGTGCACCATCCAACAAACTTCCAACATACCCCAGGGTAATACTGGGGTTATCCAACATCATCTGAGCATAACCAAATTGCCGTGCAAAGCGACTCGGCAAGTACGGCTCCAGGTAGCACTGATTCCTGTTCCGGTACACCAGATGGGACGGCCGGATACTTTGCAACCAGCAGAATCCCCATTGAGGCAGAGTGGTGGTACCTTCGCCCAGGTCCCTTAAATCCTCGTTGGCCTCAAAACCCAAGTAGATTGGGCCAACTTTGGTAATCTCCCAACCCTGAAGGCGGGATAAAACCTTTCTACAAACCGGGACACCAGTATGCGACCAGCTCCTCCGATGAAAACGACGAAGGAATGCATCTCCAGCCTTATAATCTTCTTCCGAGTCGGGGCTCATCACACTGGGATGATGCAGAATCAGCCATCCCATCAAATAGTGAAACGGCAGTTCGGCGCGCGGAAAGTTATTGTTTCTGTCTCTGTCATGAATCACATTTCCAGCAAACTCTCGCAAACCTCGCTGCAGGTTACATACCATAGCAGGAAGAAGAGCCAAACGCCGGCCGAAGACCAACTTCATGGCTGGCAAGATTAAGTTCCGGGTTACCCTCTCCACGGCGCCGGATCCGCCCGTGAACACGCAATCCCGGAGCCATATCATCAGATAAGACGCCAACACCGCCTTGGATGACATTCGATAAGCAAGATGCCAGAAGCAGCTGTAGGAGCGTGCATCTGACTGCTGGTCTTCATTCCCTCGGGGATTCTTCTCCCCTAACCTGTTCATCTCAGATAGCACTTCACTACGAGAGAGCGCCGGCGGAGTAGAAAACAGTGAGGGATCTCCTTTGTCTTGTCTAAAGACATAATCTCTCCAATCGGTCACATGGGGCTGCGCCCCGTTTCTATCCCTCCTCTGCATATAATAGTGATGACTAGCCACTTCCTTGAAGACGGCCGTCATCTCCTCAGCCCTGTCCCCCAGGACTTGAAACTCCTCGTTGGTCGGAAAATACTCTTCATAGGGTTCCGACCCCCAAGGGAGTTTTGATACCTCGTACATCTCATGAAGTGCGAGCCCTAATTCCCCCACAGGAGTAAAAAAGGTCCCAGTATGGACATCAAACATCTCCAGTAGTGTAAGAAACATGTGCCTATTAAGATCAACACCCGCCTGGGTAGCACGAATCACGGCAGTCAACCCGATCTCTCGAAGCTCGGCCCGAAACTGCGACAAGATCCAGAGTGTCAGTCTATCCCACTTGGAAACGTAATGGCACCAACCCTCTACCCGAAACTCCCCTTTCGGGTATGAACGTTCCATCATGAACATACGATGTGTAAAAGTCGAGGCACTATAAGCAAACGTATCAATGGGTACGTCACTGTAGAGGCTCCCGGGACGTAAAGTCCGCCAGGTGAAAGAAGACCCAGACCGTGTAACGGTCAAAGCATCCCTTTGGTCGGAAGTAGAATCAATTTGGATGACACCAGTCACCGCTCCCCCCTGATAAGGGGTAAGCTCCCAAGACATCCTCCTCTGGGAAACAAGGCGACAGAAGGACGTCAAAGGCCATTGACGTTCGAGTTGCTTAACAGTCATATGCACTCCATTCGCAGTAAAGAACCAGTCCTCCTTGACCTTCACCACCGACGAGTCAGTAGAAGTGAGACGGTCTCCAAACAGGAACTCAGGCTTCAGGAATGTCACTTTATCAGAGGTGGAAGATTTAAAAACTCCACGCTCCATCATCTGTTTGAGGAACCAATGCTGCTGTTCACGGATTAGGGTCATTCTCTCAGGAGGCTGATCCAGCATAAGAGCATCTTGAACAGGGTTTATCACTTCCTCGTTATGCTCTACTCTCATTTGGTTGAAGGCAGCCTCCAAGAAAACTTCACTCAAAAGCGGGATTGCCATCGACACTAGCAAAAGATCAGAAAAAGTCAGAAGAGAACACACAATGTGTCTAAAGGAGAAAACTGCGGCGCATCATCAGGGTTTGAACCCATGTGCGTCAGCAGTATAGCCTCGGCGCATCATCAGGGTTTGAACCCATGCGCGTCAGCAGTATAGCCTCGGCGCATCACCAGGGTTTAAACCCATGCACGTCGGCGGGCAAATACCGCGGCACATCATTAAAGACTCAAGGTCTATGTGCGTTGGCGTACGGACAATGAGACTTACCAACCACCTCCGGCCGAACTTCGACAGGCCGACGGGGAACGACGGCCGCCGCAACTTTCGCGGACTCCTTCGCTTTCTCCTTCCCCTTGCTGGCAGCACCGCGAGGAGTCTTGGGAGCCATTCTCTCGAAGAAGGAGAAGTTAGGGTTTTGAAGAAGAAAACTCTAAAGAAGCAGAGGCACAGAGAAGAAAAACTCTTTCTCTCTCCAACTCTTACCTATTTATAGGGCTTGGTCGCACGCGTGAACAGATGACGTGTGATCTCAGCCGTCGCCTCGGGTTCTGTGCAAAGATAGCAGCAAATAAAACCGAAAGATCATCATTTTTTTGGTTACCGAGGCATCATCATCATTAACTGAGAAAAGCATGCGCCCGAACAGGCATGCGCCCAGAAATCATGCGCCCTGACCTCCATGCTTCTTATTCAAAGTATTCCAAAACTTATTCAAAAGTTTTGAAAACTTTTAAGGGGGTCTTGTAGAAGCATGGAATTTCACAAACAGAAAGCCCATGCGCCAGACACTACATGCGCTAGAACTCAGACGAAGAACTTCACAGCAAGATCAATAAAGATAGACATTCGAAAGAAGACTTTTTATTTATATACAAAAGTCTATTACATGTCTAAGGAAAGGTTGTACAAAGGAGAATTTCTACAAAGGAAAGATCCTAAGTCTACAGCCACCATGCGCCTTCAGATAGGCGCAGCAGCCACCATGCACCTTCAGATAGGCGCAGCAGCCACCATACGCCATCAGTCAGGCGCAGCAGACATCATACGCCTCCAACCAGGCGCATCCCACCATCTCTTCAGCAGCTCAGTTATGTGCATCCAGCCCAGTTATGTGCATCCCTTCAGCCAAATTCTTCCAGCCAGGCTCACCTGGCCGAGCAGAGCCCAGCTATGTGCCGCCCTTCCAGCCAGGGTCACCGGATAAATGCTTCCATAAAGCATTTAACCCTCTGGCTGGAACCAAGGAGGAGCACGGCAAAACTGTGGCCAGGGGAGGCTTCGAAAGAGCCTCCAAAGCCCAAGGAAGACCGTGATCGAAACCACAGCACAAGGGAGCTCTCAACACAACCAGAGTGGACGACACCCACTTTGAAGGAAGAGAGAGCCTAGCACCGCCATTCCGATCTATGGCTCTTCCAGAATAACGGAGACGGGGCCCGAACATCCCTATCGTTGGATGCAACAGGCACCTTCCGCCTGCCTCAGAAGCCCTCGACTCCGTCTTTTGGATGTAACAGTCACCTTCAAGAGCATCGAAGACAACACAGCGTCTCATCTTCACCCTCGGGAGCACTTCGTCAACAGAATGCACCCGCATGATCAAGTTCATGTTGGAAGTACATGAGGGAATGAGAAGCCAATCTTCTCTCCATACCACTATTTATAGGCCGGGCAGATCAAACCCACGTGCCAAGTGGATGGCCCTTCGAATTCCGTGCAATGAATTTGCATTAAATGGATGAACCGGACGCCTCGAATTCAGCCAAACGGCTATTTATAACACTCGAAGAGCGAGACAGCCGCATCATTAAAGAACATGTCAGATGCGCCAGCCAAACAGCGCATCACATGGACGTGCCCTCCAGCATCAGGCGCATCGCACAGATGCGCCCTGCGATATCCGGCGCATCACAGAGGGTGCACCCCCACACATCTCCATACCGAGTGGAACACCAACCAACGTGCCCACTCAGCTGTCCATCGAATGTCACAAACATTAAATGCTGAACTGACACCAGAGTTGGCAGCACGCTTCCCAAAGTCTGAACACAGCTTTTTCAGAAAACGAAGCGTCGGCAACGTCAGCATCATCATGACTCTATTTCGACGGCTACTGCCACGTGGCCCCTTAAACCATCCGCATGCGCCTCTGCGTCCATGCGTACAGATCTGCATGCGCCTCAAAAGCCGTGCGCCTTAGACCCTTCACTGATCCCTAAAGACAGAAGAAGAGTCTCAATCCCCCGCATGCGCCTCCGCGGCCATGCACCCAAAACCTGCATGCGTCTCAAAAGCCATGCGCCCCAGACTGCTCTCTGATCCCGAAAGACAGAAGGAAAGTCGCCTGCATGTGCCTCAAAAGCCATGCGCCCCAAATGGTTTGTAACTCCTAAAGGTTATGAACCGCAGCCTCCTCCTGCGCCCAATCCAAGGCGCAGCTCACCAGATTACTCCTCTCCACCAAATCCGAGATCTTCGAACCATGGGTCGATGACACGTGTCCTTTGACTCAACTCGTCCAAGATTTCAGCAACGGAAAGATCTTCTCTCTGCTACGTGCCGGCTCACAACAGCAGTATGAAGAGTTCTCCCCCTCGATCAGGGCGCAGCATCCGTGCGCCCCCATCAGCAATCTCCACATGGCGTCCCCACACCAGCGCATCCTGCATGCACACATGAGCAGCCGGCCTACAAAACTATAAATAGAAGGATCATCTCCTTCACACACACATACAGGGACAACACAAAAGACTCACAACACAGACAGAGTCCACAACAGAGAATCACCAGAGAGGCAGTTCTAGACACTCAACGTCTTCCTCCTCTCAGCAAGCTCCAGCACCCAGAGCAATCAACACCTTCAGAGAACCGATAACCGTCGTCAGCCGGTCAACGGAGTCAACGCATTACCACTCGCTCCATTGTCACTAAGGACCCAGCTTAAACAAAAGTATACTCCTAGGACTACATCTAAGTCCTATATTGTAACACTGTTCTGTTTGTATTAAAGTTTTCAATCAAACAATTTTAATGGCAAACACCCTCCAACACAACAATCAGTGGCTTCAATGCTAGCAAAAGCGAGCCACTGGGCAAAATATGACTAAAGTGCCATATCGGTAACCTCAGAACCGAGGTCACTTGCTACGTCGTGGACGCCGAAGTCAACTACAACCTTCTATTGGGTCATCCATGGCTGCATGAGTACATGGTGGTGCCATCCACGCTCCACCAATTTATGAAGTATGTGTCCACCAATGACGTCATCCGGACGGAGTTCGCGGACATTGACCCTTTTAAAGGAATTGAAGCCTACTTCACCGATGCCGACTTGTACAAGTCACCTAACGCGGAGGAAGCCAATGATGCTGACGACGAGGCAGAAACGGCAGCAGAGCCGGACATGGAGCCTGAGACAACTCCCGACGCTCCTTTGAAGATCCAACTCAAAGGCAAACCGCCTCAGAAGTTGCTTCCCATGAACATCAAGCTACCCGGGAAAGCACCAACTGCTCCTGAAGCTCCCCTGAAGATACGGCTCAAGGAAAAGCCGCCTCAAACATTGGCTCCCCTTGTGGCAAAACTACAGGGGAAGGCACCATTCACCGGAGGCACAGTGGAGGCACCTCTGAAGGTGCGTCTTAAAGGCAAGCCGCCGCCATCTAAGCTGCCAGAGAAGGCCCGTATAGTCCTCTCGGACTCCAAGACCAACGCTGTGGTGGACTCTCCCGATCCTACTCCAGTACTCACAGATGAAGGGCTAGGGAAATATATCTCTGCTGATGTAGATGTACCCTCTCTGGACAATGTAATCCCGTGGGATAAAATCTCGTATTTCATCAATAATATAGTGTCTTTTAATTATTCTTGTCTTCTGCATTGGAATGCCATGTATACATTAGATAATGCTCTACGGTCGTTGCAAACACAAATAACGACCGTCCATCATGTAAATCGAGTAGTCCCGTCCCAAGGGGTCTGTTTCATAGTCCCGCCACGGAGTCGAGACAAATAATCCATTATCTTCGGCAAAGTTGAGCGTTACCAAGACCTCCCGCCACTTGAGCCAGAACCAGATACTGGCAGAATACAAGTCTATCGGTACACGGACAAGACAAAGTACCTCATCCAAAAAATGGGTTATGACTTAAAAAGCAATAAAGTCCTGAACTACGGCAAGGGTCGACGTCTCCCTCTCCGGCTTCCAACACCTAAAGGAAAGCTGTAGGACTACTACAATAGAACTCGACGGGGGGTAGGCTATGTCACGCCACTGTCAACTCCAAAGAGTTCAGATGCGAAAGAAGTAGAACATTCTCACTCGTCTAAAGCATCGACGTGGGATTCCGATACCAGTATCGGCTCAGTCTTCAAGAGAGTGTTATCAGCCAACATGACGTCTGCACAATCTCAAGAAGATGAAGGCGAAGACCAAACGACAGAATTCTTCGAAGAAGAATCTTGGGCTCAACGCCTGGGAGAACAGTGGAAATCTCGTTTTGAATTACGTGAACCTCCCACCGAAGATGAAGTCGAGCAGATCGACCTTTGGGATGGATCTTCTTCCAAATCTATCTTCATCAGCAAAAGCCTAAAAGGAGAAGACCGAGAATCTTTAATCCAGTTGGCTAAAGAGTATATCGACATATTCGCCTGGAGCTACGAAGATATGCCGGGACTTGATCCCCAGATCGTGATGCATAGGCTGAACATCTTACCCGATGCCAACCCTATCAAACAACAACAACGACGCTTTCGTCCGGACATCATGAACGCCATCGATCAGGAGGTAGACAAACTCTTGACCAGCAGCTTCATCCGTAAAGAACAACACCCATATTGGGTAGCCAACATCGTCCCTGTCACCAAGAAGAATGGGAAGATACGAGTTTGTATCGACTTCAGGGATCTCAACTCTGCTTGCCCAAAGGACGAATTCCCGCTTCCAATCACCGACGTGATGATCGACAACACATGTGGCTTCAAACGCATGTCTTTCATGGACAGGTATTCGAGCTACAACCAGATCAAGATGTTCCCCGATGACACAAAACACACGTCATTCAGGACTCCAAAGGGTGTTTTCTGCTACACAGTGATGCCCTTTGGCTTGAAGAACGCTGGTGCGACATACCAACGAGCTATGAGCACCATTTTCCATCAGCATCTTCGTAAGACAGTCGAATGCTATGTTGACGACATCGCAGTCAAGAGCCGTCTCAAAGGAGATCACCTGTAAGACCTCAAGACAGACTTCGATCTCATGCGAGCGCATCAACTCAAGATGAACCCCGCTAAATCCTTCCTAGGGGTTTCTAGCGGAAAGTTCTTGGGCTTCATTATCACGGCGAAAGGCATTCATGTCAATCCCGAGAAGACCAAAGCCATCCTCGACATGGACCCTACGAAGAACCTCCGAGAACTTCGAGGCCTGCAGGGGCGTCTGGCATACATCCGAAGGTTTATAGCAAACCTTTCCGGCAAATGTCAACCCTTTACTCAGCTCATGAAGAAGGGAGTCTCTTACGTATGGACAGAGGAATGCCAAAAAGCTTTCGACGACATCAAGGCTTACCTGACGAGTCCGCCAGTCCTGGTGGCACCAGTTGCCGGCAAACCATTTCTCCTCTATGTTCGCGCCATGGATCATTCCCTCGACGCTCTGCTAGCTCAGAACAGCGATACAGGCTATGAGAAAGCAATCTACTACCTCAGTCGAACTTTGATCGGGGCCGAACACCGGTACAACCCCGTTGAAAAGGAGTGTTTGGCTTTGGTATTCACCATCCAGAAGACTTGCCATTATGTCTTGGGCCAGACAATTCATGTCATTTCTCGAGTCAATCCGCTCAGAGTCCTCATGACGAAGCCAGGATCATTGAACTCCCGGCTGGCCACATAGGCGATCTTGCTAACACCATACAACATGGTGTTCGTTCCACAAAAAGCTGTTAAGGGTCAAGCTCTGGCCGACTTTTTAACTGCACACCCCATCCCAGAGTCCTCCAGGCTCTATGAAGACATCCCGGATGAGGTCCAAGAATCAAACGTCACCGAAGAAGGCTCCGTCTGGCAGATGTTTTTCGATGGCGCATCAAGAACAGGCCCCAAGGGCCAAATCATCGCAGGAGTGGAGGTAGTCTTAGTCTCCCCCGATCAGCTGGTCATCCAGCGTGCTTACTCCCTTTCAAAGCCGTGCTCCAACAATGTTGCTGAGTACAACGCGCTCATTATGGGACTCCAGCTGGCGCAACAGCTAGAGGTGGATCATCTGGAAGCCTACGGCGACTCAAAACTCGTCGTAAACCAGATCAGAGGGTAATACGAGGTTCACCATGAAGATCTGATCCCTTACCATGAAGTTGCATTGAACATCATTTCAACCTTCACCGGGTTCTTCATCGAACACATACCTCGTCTAAAAAATTTGGAAGCTGATGCTCTGGCGGGCCTCGCAGCCTCGTTGGCAGTACCCTTCGGGACTCAACACTACGTCACAGTAGTGGGTCGAGACTTGGTCTGCCCTAAAAATAACCTGTGCTCATGAGTGGCCCATGCCATGTCGACGAGTGCTGGGGTTAATGTCCGAGATTAGAGATTCCCGTTCATCGATTTCGCTGTCAACGAAATTCTTCCAGAGGACCCGAAAGAAGCCGTCTCAGTCAGGAGGCGCTCCCTTCGATTCTACTACGATACAACTACTAAAATGATGTACCGACGCTCCTACGATGGACTTCTCCTTTGATGTTTGTCTAACGAAGAAGCAGCCAAAATCCATCGAGAAGCTCACGATGGAACCTGCGGGGCCCATCAACCTGGCCCTAAGTTGCAGGACCGACTACGATGCATGGGCTACTACTGGCCAACCATGGCCGCCGACGCTGTTGACTATGCTAAGAAGTGCCATGCGTGCCAGCTTCACGCAGACTTCATTCATACACCGTTAGAACCACTACATCCTACAGTCGCCTCCTGGCCCTTCGAAGCCTAGGGCATGGACATTGTAGGACCGATCACCCCTCCTTCATCGAGAGGACACCGCTTCATCCTAGCTATCACCGTCTATTTCTCTAAATGGGCAGAAGCAGTTCCACTGGCAGAAGTAAAAAGTTCCAGGGTGATCAGCTTTAGCAAGCACCATGTCATCTACCGTTTCGGGTACCCCGGAGGATCATCCACGATAATGGTCCTCAGTTCATCAGCCATGTTTTCGGCAGATTCTGTGACAAGAATCGCATTCAAAACGTGACATCGACCGCCTACAATCCGGCAGCAAACGGATTGGCCGAGGCGTTCAACAAGACTATCGTCAGGCTACTCAAAAAGGTCGTGTCATCCAACAAACGCGACTAGAACGAGAAGCTCGACGAATGCCTTTGGGCCTACCGCACAACGGTACGGACCCCGACAGGCAACACACCATTCTCCTTGGTCTACGGAGCGAAGCGGTACTGCCTCTCGAGATCCAGATACCCTCACTCCGTGTAGCAATCACAAATCAACTCACTGAAGAAGACAATCAACGCCGTCGTCTGCGAGAACTGGAGGCACTTGACGAAAAGCGTCTCCTAGCTCAACAACGTATCGAACTCTACCAAGCCTCCATATCACAGGCTTTCAACAAGAAGGTCAAGCATAGGACTTTCCAAGTAGGCGACCTGGTTCTGGCAGTCAGGAGGCCGATGGTGTTAACTCACAAAACGCCAGGAAAGTTCGAGCCCAAGTAGGAAGGACCTTTCATCATAGAGACGGTATACTCAAACGGTGCTTACCGCCTCGCTAAACCCAATGGGAACTTGTTTATGATACCCATCAACGGCAAGTTCCTAAAGAAGTACTACTCTTGACATCTTTCAGACATGTACTTCCACAAAGGGATCTGTGGACCCAATCATCAGGGCTCGTATACAATTTCCTTCCACAAAATCATACGCTTCCGGAACCCAGCTGTTCCGTGGCATCTTCCATTAGAAGGACAACCACGTCCACATCACCTCTGAGTTGTTCTCCTACACCCTACAAAGCGGAATCTTACATTTCATAAGACTACGCTACCCATCATGTTTACCACGTCCACATTACCTCTGAGTAAATATCCCGTACAGACAACCCCTGCGTTGTCGTACATTAATCGCAGAACTTCCACGTCCACATTACCTCTGAGTAGTTCCGCGTATCCTCCAGAGTCATTCCTACCACGTCCATAACACCTCTAAGTAGAAAGATTCTGTCATTTTGAATCCCATATTTGCCATGTCCAGATCACCTCTGAGCAAACATGTCGGTTCTCTCAAACTTATTATTTGTACCTAAAAATCAAGATGCGCAAAAGATAATAGGTCCATACAAATTATCAAGTTCATGACAGCAAAAATGAACACACCACAAAAACTTTGTATTCTTTATTTTCAAAAAGAGAGTAAAGAATTACACCATCCCCAACAAAAGTTGCAAATACACAAAAAGAAGAGACTACAATCCCTAAACATCCCCAGGGTTGGCTGAAAGCTCTTCAATCCGACGCCTCAAGTCGGCCGCCCGAGTCTCCACAGTCGCCGAGACTCGGCGTTCAGCTTCTTGACGCATCGCTTCAATGGCCTCAGGAGAAGTGTCATTCTCATGCTTCTCATCCAAGTGCTGCCGCTGCTGAGCCAGAGAAAGAGCCCGGTGGGTGAAAGCTGCCTCCTCCTTCTTGAATGCTACATGTTCGGCCTGGACACGTTCGGCATCTAATAGGAGTCGGGCCCGCTGGTCCTCAAGGCGGCAGATCTGGGCATCAATCTCTGCGATACTAGCGTCCAATGCAGCTCGCGCCCCCACCGTCTCCCGCGTAGACTGAGACAATCGCTCCACTGCAGCTTCAGTCTCGGCCACTTCGCGTTCCCAGACACTCACGGTGGCCTGGTAAGAGGACTCAGTCTCAGCGATCAGCTTCTCCTTCTCCGCGTCTATCAGGACGGAAAGGTCATTTCGCTGGATACACTAGAATTCGGAGAGCCGCTGGTCCAGCTCAGCCACCGAAGCCTCCAGGATCTCGGCCATATGATCATGGCCCTGGTGAAGACGGATCAGGTTGATATAAGGCAGTGCCAGAGTTTTTACCGTCGTAAAGCTCCCATTGGCGTCGATCACTACTGATACACCCCTCTGCAGCATTTTATACACCGCCTCGATGATGAATTTCACATATTCATCTGCATCCGCCAGCACCTACGGCGTCATAGCAGGAGTTGGAGGAGCCGCTCTAGTTAGCGGGCCGGAAGAAGGCCCGCCGACCTCAACCCGCGAGGCCGAAACCTCGGCATCAACAGGCTCTTCATCAACAGGGGCCTGACTACTAGCCTGAGGAGCCGAAAGAACGGAGGGAGCCGAGAGAGGCGTCGATAAAGTACCCCAAGTAGAAGGAGCAACAGTGGGTTCCACCAAACCCTTACCCTTCTTGAGCTCGGAAGAACCACCGACGTCAGTGGCTACCTCACCAGCCCCCAATGTGCTATCAGCAGCCAGTACGGGACATTCCCTCTCCGACAGAACAGGGAGATCAACACTTGTCTCTTGGCCCGCCCTGGAGTCAGGACCACCATATGAGTGTCATCCTCCTCATCAAATCCCTCTACAGGGACAGGATCTGTCGCTATCTCCTGATCGACAGCCACCTCAGCCTCCGCTGCTGAGTCTGGAGTAGGGCTCGGCAATGCTGCAGCCGACCTCCCCTCATCATGACAAGGAGGGGAATCAACCCTCTCCTCTGTTTCAACCACATCTGTTGCCCCCGCAACAGACTCTTGCAACTCTGGAATGACGTCATCTGATGATGGCGAACTCCCCTCCACTTCATCACCAGGAAGCCTTGTGTCTGCTGGACCCCCGGCGTCCAAGGCCCCTGCCGCGGCCTTCATCATCCCGGAAGCGGCTGCATCCTCAGCTTCCCTTCTAACATAATCTGGGGATGCTGGAGTCTCCACAACGACAACATCATCCGGGTTCTCCTCCATGGGAGACATCACAATCGGCGGGATACGCACTTCAGACGAACCCGCCACATCCTTTGGCCTGCTCCCACAAGATTTTGGAGTACGAGGTTTCCTTCTTGGCGGCTCCTACAGAAAGGAAGCATTGGTCACATAAAATATTGAACCTAAACCAGACTATGTAGGACATCCTTAACTCCGCAGGTGCTGAGTTCGATGACACTGTCGGTGATGATGCCTTCTTTTGCCTCTTTGGCGCAAGAGATCCAGTCTCTGTATCCACGCATCTTTTCCATTGATCGACCGAAGGTTCTGCCTGACCCCCGACGGATACGGCAGGGGCACCTCGATGACCCACCTCTGGCGGACGGTTCGATCGAGCCCTCGCTGATACGTTCCCGGCCACCGCTAACTGGGTGCCTGCAATAAGACTGGTTTCCCTATCTTATCCGGGAGGCGCGGCAGCCATAACACAGTAAAATTTGGCGGTCGAGAAAAGAATCGGCGGCCGCGGATTCTGGACGGACAGCGTAAAACGAGCTCCGGTACATCCGGTATTGTAGTAATGCCAAGCTCGTGCACCATCCAGCAAACTTCCAGTATACCCCAGCGTGATACTGGGATTATCCAACATCAACTGAGCATAGCTGAATTGTCGTGCAAAACAGCTTGGTAAATACGGTTCTAGATAGCAGTGGTTCCTGTTCCGGTACACCAGATGAGACGGCCGGATACTTTACAACCAGCGGAACCCCCATAGAGGCAGAGGGGTGGCATCTTCACCCGAATCCACTAAGTCTTCATTAGCCTCAAAACCCAAGAAGATTGGACCAACTTTGGTGATCTCCCATCCCTGAAGGTGGGATAAAACTTTCCTGCAAACAGGAACGCCAGAATGCAACCAGCTCCTCTGGTGGAAACGGCGGAGGAATGCATCTCCGGCCCTATGATCTTCTTCCGAGCCCGGACTCATTACATTGGGGTGGTATAAAATCAACCAACCCATCAAATAGTGAAATGGCAGTTCGGCACGTGGGATGTTATCATTTCTACCGCGATCATGAACCACATTTCCTGCAAATTCTCGTAAACCTCGCAGCAGGTTGCACACCATCGCGGGAAGTAGAGCCAGGCGTCGGCCAAAAACCAACTTCACTGCTGGCAGGATTAGGTTCCGGGTCACCCTCTCTACAGAGCCTGACCCGCCCGAGAAGACGTAATCCCGAAGACAAACCATCAAATTCGCAGCCAACACTGCCTTCGACGACATCCGATGAGTAAGGTACCAGAAACAGCTATAGGAGCGTTCATCCGACTGCCGATCCTCGTTCTTCCGGGGATTCTTCTCACCTAACCTGCTCATTTCGAAAAGCACCTCGCTACGGAAAAGCGCTGGCGGAGTGGTAAATTGAGAGGGATCTTCCTTGTCTTGCTTGAAGACGTAATCCCTCCAAGCGGTCACATGAGGCTGTGACCCGCTTTTATCCCTTTTCTGCATATAATAATGATGACTCGCCACTTCCTTGAAGACGACCATCATTTCTTCGGCGTTGTCCCCCAGGACTTGGAACTCCTCATTGGTCGGGAAGTATTCCTCATAAGGTTCTGATCCCCAAGGGAGCTTTGACACTTCGTACATTTCATGAAGCGTGAGTCCCAACTCCCCCACCGGAGTGAAGAAAGTCCCGGTATGGGTATCAAACATCTCCAGAAGCGCGAGGAACATATGCCTGTTAATGTCGACGCCTGCCTAAGTAGCACGGATTGCGACAATCAACCCAATCTCTCGGAGCTCAGTCTCAAACCGTGACAGGATCCAGAGTGTCAGTTTGTCCCATTTGGAGACGTAATGACACTAACCCTCTACCCGAAATTCACCTTTCGGGTATGATCGCTCCATCAATAGCATGCGCTTTGCAAAAGTCGAGGCGCAAAAGGCAAATGTATCGATGGGAACATCACTGTAAATGCTCCCAGGACGTAGAGTCCGCCAGGTGAAAGAAGGCCCAGTCCGCACGACGGCCAAAGTATCCCTTTGATCGGAGGTAGAATCAATTTTGATGACGCCTGCCACCGCTCCCCCATGAGATGGGATCAGATCCCAAGACATCCTCCTCTTGAAAGCAAGACGACAGAAAGCCGTCAAAGGCCATTGACGTTCGAGTTGCTTAACAGTCATATGCACTCCCCTTGCTGTAAAGAACCAGTCTTCCTTGACCTTCAACACCTTTGCTTCAATAGAAGTAAGGCGGTCCCCAAACAGGAACTCAGGCTCCAAGAAGGTTACTTTATCAGAAGTAGCAGATTTCAAGACGCCATGTTCCATCATCCGTTTGAGGAACCTATGATGTTGTTCCCGGAATTGAGTCATTCTTTTGGGATGCTCATCCAGCATAATAGCAGCTTGAGCAGGGTTTATCACCTCCTCATCGTAGTCTTCGCCCATCTGGCAGAGGGCAGCGTCCAGAAGCACCTCATTCAAAAGTGGGACAGTCATCGATATTGGCAAAGATTCAAGGATATTAGAACAAAAGAATCCGAGCCCCATTCTCACCAAAAGCACAAAGTGCATTTGAAAAAGGAGCTTCGGCGCATTCAGGGTATAAACCCATGCGCATCAGCGGTGAAGCTTCGGCGCATCATCAGGGCGTAAACCCATGCGCGTCAGCAGGAGCTTCGGCGCATCATCAGGGTGTAAACCCATGCGCGTCAGCAGTGGAGCCTCGGCGCACCTTCAGGGTTTAAAACCCATGCGCGTCAGCAAAGCCTCGGCGCATCTTCAGGTTTCAAACCCATGCGCGTCGGCAGAAAAAACCTCAGCACATCATCATGACTCAAGGTCCATGCGCGTTGGCGTATGTGAAGATACGGTAAAGGATGGTGAAACTCACCAACCACCGCCGGCCGAACATCGACAGGCGGACGTGGAACATCAGCCGCGACAGCCTCTACAGGCTCTTTCCCTTTGTCACGTCCCTTGCCACCGCCGCGAGGAGTCTTAGGAGCCATTCCTTGGGAGATGAAAGTTAGGGTTTTTGGTGAAGAAGAACTCTAAAAGGTAAAAGCAAAGAGAGGAAGAACTCTCCCTCTCTCCATCTCACGCCTATTTCTAGGCAAGTCGCACGCGTGAACCGATGAAGCGTGACCTCAGCCGCCGCCTCGGGTTCTGTGAGGAGATAACTGCAAATAAATCCAAAAAGATCATCATTAATCTCTTTGGTTACCGAGACGTTATCATTTGCATTTACTGAGAGGAGTATGCGCCCCATCACTGATGCGCGGATGCATCATGCGCTCCGACAGTCATGCGCCTCTACCACCATGCTTCTTATTCAAAGTATTCCAAAACTTATTCAAAAGTTTTGAAAACTTTGAAGGGAGTCTTGTAGAAGCATAGAATTTCAGGACCAGAGAACCTATGCGCCAGACACTATATGCGCCAGTGCTCGGACAAAGTAATTCACAGCAAAACAAAAAATACAGACATTGAAAGAGGACTTTTTATTTTACATATAAAGTCTATTACATGTCTAGAAAAGATTGTACAAAGGAGAATTTATACAAAGGAAAGATCCTAAGTCTACAAGCCAACAGCTACCATGCGCCCTCAAATAGGCGCAGCAATCACCATGCGTCTTCAACCAGGTGCATCTCGACATGCGTCCTCAGCAGGGCGCATCCTTTCAGCAGCTCAGTTATGTGCATCCTCAGTTATGTCCATCCCTTCAGCAGCCCAGCTATGTGCCACTCTTCCAGCCAGGCTCACCGTCATCTAAATGTTTCGACTAATGAAGCATTTATTGAGCAGAACGAGGGTGGCAATCAACCCTCTAGCTGGAGGAAGAGCTCCCCAAACCGAGGAAGAGAGGAGCACCGCAAGCCAACCTGTGGCCAGGGGAGGCTTCGAAAGAGCCTCCAAAGGCGAAGGAAGACCGCAATCGAAACCGAGGCCAAAGGAGCAGCTTTCAACACAACCAGAGTGGGCAACACCCACTTTGAAGGAAGAAAGAGCCCCCAAAGCCGCAGCACCGCAATTCTGATCTGCGGCTCTTCCAGAATAACGGAGACGAGGCCTGAACATCCCGATCTTTGGATGCAACAGGCACCTTCTGCCTGCCTCGGAAGCCCTCGACTCCAACTTTTTGACGTAACAGTCACATTCAAGTGCATCAAAGAAGACATTGCGTCGCATCTTCACCCTCGGGAGCATCTCATCAACAGAATGCATCCGAGTAAACAAGTTCATTTCGGAAGAACGTGAGAGAACGAGAAGCAAACTCTCTCCATGCCACTATTTATAGGCCGGGCAAATCAAACCCATGCGCCAAGTGGATGGCTCTCCGAATTCCGTGCAATAAATTTGCATTAAATGGATGAACCGGACGCTTCGAATTCAGCCAAGTCAAAACGGCTATTTAAAGCACTCGAAGATCGTAACAGTCGCACCATTAAAGACGTGTCATGAAGCGGATGCGCCGGCCAGACCGCGTATCACACAGACGCGCCCTTCAACATCAAGCGCATCACACAGACGCGCCCTTCAGCACCAAGCGCCTCATAGGGGATGCGCCCCCATGCGTCCCTATACGCCTAGTGGAACGCCGATCGATGCGCCCATTCAACTGTCCATCAAATATCAAAAACATTAAATGCTGAAGTCTGACAGAGTTGGCAGCACACCTCTCGAAGACTGCACAGTTGACAGCTTTTTCAGAAAACGAAGCGTCGCCAACGTCAGCATCATCATTACTTTCCTCCGACGGCTACTGCCACGTGGCCACCCAATCATCTCGCATGCGCCTCCGCAACCGTGCGCCCAAATCTGCATGCGCCTCAAAAGCCATGCGCCTCAGACTTTTCACTGATCCCTAAAGACAGAAGGAAAGTCACCATTAAAGCTCTGCATACGCATCAAAAGCCATACGTCCCAGACTTCTCTCTGATCCCAAAAGACAGGAGTAAAGTCACTACTGAATCTTCGCATGCGCCTCAAAAGCCATGCGTCCTGAATGGTTCATGACTCCTAAAGGTTACGAGCCAAAGTCTCCTCATGCGCCCAATCCCAGGCGCATCCTACCAGATCATTCCCCACCAAATCTGAGATCTCTGAGCCATGGGCCGATGACACGTGTCCTTTGACTCGATTTACCCAAGATCTCATCAACAGAAAGATCCTCTTCTCTGTTACGTGCCGGCTCACAACAGCAGCATGAAGAATTCAACCCCCCAATCAGGGCGCATCATCCATGCGCCCCCACCAGCAATCACCACGTGGCGTCCCCGCGTACAGGCGCATCCTACATGCGCGCATGAGCAGCTAGCCTGCAAAGCTATAAATAGAGGGATCATTTCCTTCTCACCAACGAACGAACACACGCAGAGGCAAACATACATCGACAGACAGAGACTTCGCACCACCAGAGAGGCAGATACAGACACTCAACGTCTTCCTCCTCTCAGCAAGCTCCAGCACCCAGAGCAATCCAAACCTTAAGAGAACCGATAACCGTCGTCGGATCGTCAACGGAGTCAACGCATTACCACTCGCTCCATCGGCACAAGCGACCCAGATAAACAAAAGTGTACTCCTAGGACTACATCTAAGTCCTATATTGTAACACTGTTCTGTTTGTATTGAAATTACATTCAAAGAATTTTAATGGCAAACACAACTGAACTACCCTTAAAATGGATCCTAAGCATGTACTTCCTGTATATCATTACAAATACATATAATTATAACATACAATAGCAACTGAACTACCCTTAAAATAGCCTACAATAGCACCATTGGCCTGTATAACTTATAAAGTCTGGAATAGATATAGTAGCCCAGTGAGAATACACATATAATACACATATAATAGCATATAATAGCAACTGAACTACCCTTAAAATGAACCCTAATTTCGCATATAACAATACAAATACATATATAATAGCATACAAATACACATATAATAGCCCAGTGAGAATTCAATTTAGAGCACAATATCTGAACCCTAATTTCATGCCAATAGATATGCCCATAGTCTTAAAATCAACCCTAATTTCATGCCACTATCTGAACCCTAATTTCAAAACAAAGCTCGTGCTCTAATTTCATATATTCAACCCTAATTTCATGCCATTATCTGAACCAAAAAATTCCAATGTACAATTTTAGGGAAAACCCTAAAACAAAACCTAAAAACGATTAAATTCATACATTAAAGGAAAACCCAAAAATTTCAGTGTACAATTTTAGGGAAAACCCTAAAACGAAACCTAAAATGATTACTTTCATACATTAAAGGGAAATCAAAAAAATTTAGTGTACAATTTAGGGAAAACCCTAAAAACGAAACCTAAAAATGATTAATTTCATGCATTATAGGGAAAACAAATAATTTCATACATGGGTGTTTGGTTCGCCATGGAATCTCGAGGATGCTTCGACTTACATAAATCTAAACGAAAGGGAAATGATCGATAGTTGAGCGTGGATCAAAATTTCATATGCAAAAGAGAGAGAAGAGAGAGGGCAGTTTCATACCTAGGTGTTTGCTAGGTTGCCGGAGTACGATAACACTGGAATTTCGACGAGAGAGAAGAGGGAGTGGAAGAGAGAGGGTTGTTTAGAGAAGAGATGGTAGTTTAGGGTTTTCCAACTTTAAGTTCACTGCTCTGAACACGTGAGGGGCAGTTTGGTCAGAAATTACACCTTAAAGCGGTCAACTGTTAGTCTTGGACGAATTTCGTGCAAAGTGGGGGGTGTTATCCATTTATGTAAAGTGGTGTGGTGCACCTTAAATTAGGGTAAAGAAGGTGGGGTGCCACTCAAATTTTATCATTTTTTTTATTTTCGAAAAATATTTAGAGTAGATTTCTATTAGTGTGCCACAATCAACAAGTGGTGCGGACAACAAATGGTGCGAGCAACAATTGGTGCGGATTATGAATGGTGCGATCAACAATTAGTGTGCCACAATTGGTGCGGCTGTAATTGGTGTCACTGCAATTGGTGCCGCTGCAATTGATGCCACTGCAATCGACGCCACTACAATCGGTGCCACTGCAATGGGTGCCGCTGCAATCGGTTCTGCTGCAATTGATGTCGTTGCTCAAGAACTCGAAAAATCCATGGAATTCCAAAACTTCAAATGATCATAACTTCTAATCTATAAGTCAAAATGAAGTGAAATAAAAAGCAAACTAGCTTAAAATTGAATTCTCTTGAACATAGAATTATTTATTTCCAAAGAACAACAAGTTTGAAGATCAAAACCCCATTTTTCCTAAAGAACCCATTTTCTTCAAAGTAATTAAAACATATAAAAATGAAATTTAAATGCTACGACCACAACATTAATCATGCTAAGAATGAAAAGAGGAAGAGAATAGAACAATAAAATTGAAGCTTTGAAAAATTCCTCCATATTGTGCAAGATGTACTTGCCTCTCTCAAATGGCTAGGGGTTTGGTGGAAGAGAAATGAATAGAAGCGAATGAGGAGAGAGAGAGAGAGAGAGAGAGAGAGAGAGAGAGAGAAAGAGTGGTATATATACCAAGCCCAAGGGATCTCCATCATTCATTTCTCTCCACTCAATCTAAGCCATTCATCCCTTTCCATGTTGAACCAAGCCAAACCAAGTTGGTTCAATATGAACGAAAATGAACCAAGAGATAGACAAGAACAGAAAAATAACTAACAGGTAATTACAGGAACTAAATGCAAAATAAATGCGTGACAAATACTAAATAAATACAGGCAAGCAGTACACATACTAAAATACGTATTCCAAGTACGGGGAGTGACACCCTTACTCAATTATCATACACCGAAACACCTGAACAAAATGATGTAGCGGAACACAAACACCGTCATATTGTGAAAAATGCTCGTACTTCTCTCCTCCTCGGTTCCTCGTACTTTTTAGGGAGAGTCTGTTCACACTTCTACTTATATCATAAATCGTATTCCTTTTTTAGTCACGAGATATTCCCCTTTGAATGTCTTTATCAGACCCCTCCTGATTACTCAGAACTTCGAGTTTTTTGCTCCACCTGTTTTGTCCTTTTTGTCACGACCCGCTCCCGAATAATTGGACACGAGTCGGACATGTCCAGCCTTTGTCGTTAGACACGACAAAGTAAGCTGTACCAATCTAGGAAAAACTAACCAGATATCAAGACAAGTATGAAAACACAGCATTTATAAACGTATCCCAAATCCAGAGTAAAGTACAAGTCTCAGAATTTATTACATTCCAGCAAAATAAAAGGTAGAGTCTACTAGTCTCAAATACAAGGAAAATGTAAAGTGATAATGGTAAAGCTCTAGGCTTCTGCAGCCTCTAAGTCAAGAGCAACTCCAGCTGGCTCTCTTGCATCTACTGGCTCTCGGCCATAATATGTGTCGCAAATAGTATCCAACTCACCTGCAACATATCCTATTCAGGAGCGGAGCAAAGTACAGTTCTAGGTAATGAACAAGACATCATGATATGAAAGTACAATAGAACATGGTATGTAAAGTACAAGAAAGAACATGGTGTATAAGCACATGAAAGAACATGGTATGTAAGAACATGAAAGAACATGGTATCTCAGGAGTCACAGGAACTAAGTACATGATATATCTCCTGAACATGTGTGTACAATGTTTGAAATATAACTAAGTATGTGACCGGCTATGGGTAAACACATGAAAGCACATGAATGGTACGACATAGGACCCGCGTGCACGATGCGGGATCTAAGCTAAACACACCTGAGTTATTTCTTGGGTTTGGTCACATAAATAGTATATTTCCCCTTCCCAGGTACAAGTAATAAGAACAAAGAACATGAGCACTAGAAAAACATGTCGTGTCACAGTGTGTCGTCAAGGAAGCACATGATATAATGAAATGTACAAGACCATAGAGTGTACTTGCCTTGCTCCAGGAAAGTACGATGTCCTCCTGTATTTAATAATGATTTGATACAAGTTGATTAATATTACACAATCTCTAAATTTGTATTTCTATGAAATTCTAACCATGCTTATTATGAATTTTTAAAAATACTTAATTTGATTAATCCTCAAAAACATTTTATGAAACCAAAGACAGCTACCCCATAATACTTCTGAATTTATACTGATTAGTTATGCCATAACTTGAGGAAAGAAATTCTAAGTTAATACAAGCTTTACATCAATATTCTGACTAGGCCTTAGATGCTCTTAAATTAAAACCATTCATATTCTGAGTATCAAACTTGCCGTTTGATAAAATAAAATAATAACTAAAATAGAGCAACCCAAACAATGATCCTTAATATAACTAAAAACTTGCAAAATTGCTCAACATATTAGCAGAGAAAATCTACACAGTCCCTCTTCCAAAACATACTCAACACTATTCTTAGTGCCCCAACCAATCACTCCAGTATGCTAATTAGGGATACATAACAAGCCAAAATTAGAGACATAAATAAACCCCATACTCTCAATATACAATTTAACTAAAAGAAAATATAATTTATAAAAATTACAATTTAAATGAACTCCTCAAGACTGAGACAGGCTACGGTCTTCAATCTCAGGGAGTTCTACCAACTCCCATGCTGCAGGGGTACTCAACTCTGGACACAACAAGGAACTCGGACACGGCTTGCCAGGAAAGAAATGGTCCCAACTATCGAATCTCTGCATCCCGTCACTACGGACACGATCCACTTGGATACGAGCGACCAATAGACACGAACAGACAACCCAAACACGAACACATCAACCAAACACGAACACGAAACGAATCAGCGGAACTCCAGACACGATCCAAATCCAAAAGAGTCGACACGATGCTCGAACATCAACACAACAAAAACTCAGCAGAAGCAAACTGTATACACGAGATTTAGAAAGAGATTCAAATAAAGTTTACCTCAACGAGAAGCTCCCAATCAACGATCGCGAACACAACGCCTACTGCTCGACAGTACTCCCAAACACAAATTCTCCTCACTGGTTATGCATCAAATTATTGATCTATAAGCAACAAGTAGGAAGGATCCTGCCTTCAAATAATCTACCCCCCAAAATAAAAGAACAGAGGATGAATTTATACTTACCAATAAGGAACTCGAATATGATCACTGCTCTAAGGAAATCCACTCATCCGATCTGCAACAGTACTGATCCACTGATCAGTAAAATTTTGCGAGAGGAGGAAAAAAGGAAAGAATCAACAAATCGAAATAGCATAGTTACCAGAAATCGCTAAGTTCCAGCCAACCGACAATCCTAACGAATCCCTCGATGGCCAAGTTATGGCGCTGCAACCACCCGACACAAGGACACGACTCAATCTATCGATCAATCTTAGCTCAACGGAAAATTCGATAATCAGTAGGGATCAACTACTGTACTCACCGGGAAAAGAATCGACAGGATCATGAAGCCGAACCGTCGATGGTCGCTGCCATAGGAACTCGGAACGTCGCCGCCGTGACGGAGTACGTCGCCGACTGTCAAATCAAGCCCGGCCACTGCTGCTCTAGAGGTCGGAGAGGAGAAGGTCGTCGCCGCCACCGCCTGCTGTCGCCACCGCCGCTTGCTGGCTAGGTTTCTTCTCCGAGAGATTTGGGGAACAAGGAGAAAGCTCCTCGGAATTAGAGGAGAAGAATGGGATTAAATCTCTCTCTCCAGCCGAATATAAGGAGAAAGGCTTTTAAGCATTAAAGCCCCTCCACCAATGGCTCTTTTACAACCTAGCCCTCACCCTTTTCATTTATTACAAACTTGATCGGAAATTTGTTAAACAATAGTTTAGGAGATTTTGAAAAAATGAGGATCACTTGAATTAGTTGTAACCAACTTTTGAATTTTTAAAAATATTCCTGCTCCAAATTTCTTTCCCTCCAAAATATTTATAAAGTATATACATTATAGGAAAAGAGATGAAGTATCATAAAAAAAAAAATTTAATTCTACTAAAAATGGGAAAAGTGGAGTTACATTTTTTCCCAAAAGAGAAGAGAAACTCAGCAAGAAAACGATCATGTGCATATTTTAGGCTACGATATTCAACAAACAGATTATAGATGTTATGATCCATCTTCTTAAAAACTTTACGTCCCTCGGCATGTTACATTTTGGGAGAAGATACCATTTTACTCACTCCCAAAATATTTCACCAATGTCTCTGATTCACTTCAATTTCATGAATCTTTTATTGATTCACCACCTGAAAGTTCTGAACAAGCATCATCACAAAATCATCCTACGAAATGTACTGAACCTACAATAACACCACCATCAGACCATCCTACCAAATGTTCTGACATTATTTCTCCAAAGAATAATCCAACAATTGTTGAGCTTGTCTCTCCATAAACTGATCTAGTCCCCTCGATTTCAACTCGACTTGTTCGCGATAAACACCAACATGCTTATTTGACATATTGTCACTGTTATTTGTCTGCTCTTTTAGCTCTTCATGAACCAATTATCGTGAAGCCTCTTCTGACCCTCTTCAGTAACAAGCCATGCAAGAAAAGAACTTACTGCTCTACAAGATACTCATACATGGGATCTTGTGGATCTTCCTCCAGACAAATCTATTGTACGGTATAAATGAATTTGAAAAATAAGAACCAAGCCTGATGGTTCTGTTGATCAATATGTCCTATTTCTCCTGGTCATCCAGTTTGGGACTAAAATCTTATGTAAACACTCAACCTCACGCAAGATGCCAACCCAATAGGGCTGTAAAATGGACAAAGTAGTCCGTTGTTCGTACGTGCCCGACTCGATAAATGGTTCGACCGCGGGCCGTTCGATTGATTAACGAACAGAACTTGAAAATTTTTTTTGGCCCGTTTAAAAATTGGACCCGGATACGGTCATATCCATGTCCGGTCCGAATTTGTTCGCGGACCGTCCAATAGTGGAGAGTCCTTTGGACCCGGATACGGTCATATCCATGTCCGGTCGCGGACCGTCCAATAGTGGAGAGTCCTTTTGGTTTTGCATCAATTGTCATATTATTTTGGTTTTACATCAATTTTTTGTTGTCTGGTCTCGATTTTAGTTAACATTTTACCATTGTTTGTTGTATTCTATTACCTTTAATTGTATTTTCTTTTAACTTGATTTTTTGTACCAACCATCAAGGTATTTTGAAATAATAACAATTTTTGGGAATATATTTAATTTGCCCGCGGACCGTCCGATTGAATTAACGAACAGTGGTTGTCCGTGTTTGTCCGGCCCGAACTCGAATAGTGGACTGTCCGTGTCCAACCGCCCGAACTCATTTTTATTTTCGGACCAAACACGGACAGTGGACTGTCCATGTCCGTCCGGTCCGTTTACACCCCTACAACCCAACACCCTGATCCGACAAGTTTCATAGTCAGGTGTTATTATCATCCACTGAAATAAGTAACAAAATTGCACATCGGCACAAAAACATGCTCTTCTCATAACTGAGAAGAAACACGAGTTCATTCAACTACCAACATATAATACTGGTCCATATATGAAATAAGTATGAATTTGTTCAACCACCAACATATAACACTGGTCCGGATAAATTGAAAGAAGTATCAATTTTTATTCAACTATCAACATGTAACATTGGTCCAGCATATTGTATCACTAGAAACAAGTCATGGGTTAACACCTAATGACAATGTTCTTTTGTGGGACTCTATATAGATGTAACCATTGCTTGCGGAAGTATACCAATCACGAACAGGTATTTGCATAACTAAACAATGCAGCTAGGGGTGGAACCAGGATTTAATTCATGAGGGGCCGTGTACACATAAAAAAATTTAAAGTTGTCATATTAATTGAACTTCGATAGCAAAAAATATATTAAAAATCCAAACAAGAATGAGCAAAAAGAAAAAAGAAAGTCGATATTTCAAAAAAAATATAGAAAAGAAGGGAAAAAAATTGTACTTAAAAATTCAGCAAAGACAAATCAAGAACCCTTGTTTCTCCTTTGAATGCCTAGAGCACAACCACTTGAGCTAACTTAGTCTTTGTAAATTAGAAGGCCAAATATATTATAAAACGTCAAAAATTTTCTATGTAATATGCAACAGTTGTTTTCTTTTCAAACACCACGATGTTTATTTATAAATAAAAAAGAACGAATACATAAGGATACGTCTCTCATTTGTTGCTTTTGCAGGTTGCTAATCCTTTGACAATTTTTTTCTCAGCCCACCAACCAACTTATTTCTCGGCTTGTTTGTACGTGTCGGCTTGTTTGGTGAAGCTGAAGAAATTTCAGTTTCCGAATAAATTTCTTGAATAATCATATATAACATAAAAAATTCACTTCTACTGCCCAAAAGTAAGACTTAAAATATTTTGTTGAGATCCAATATCCATGGTTACACATGAGATACACCCCACGGTGTTCACATAGGTGCCCACAACCTTTATAAACATCCATATGCGTCATTTGTCACCGTGGCTTGCTGAAAAAAGAGATTCTCAGCAACAAGTAGGAACAAACTGAAACTGCAAGCTAAAGATGACAAATAGGCAGAATTCAAAAAATGCCCATATTCGGTACACGTGAGAGGTCACACACTGAGTCATCAAGCACTGTGTGTATCAATCCTGCTAATGGGCTGACAGAATCAATCTGTCAATGTAAGTAGCTGATGGTCACACCAGGTTCACAGCAATGGTGATCTATGTAGGGTTCTCGGGATTCTTTACCTCTCTTCTTTGGAGAAATAGAAAAAGTAAAGCTCTTCTAAGTGAAGCAATTTCAAACTTCTTATTTCTGATCAATAATAGTTGTCTAAGTATCCGAGCACTGGTAATGGTTTTACTTGCATTTCACCTTCTTATATTGAGAAATGGTTTAAGTTGCAGAAGTGTGAATGTTTGTTCTTAAAGAGAGGTAGTATGTGTCAAGGTGTAATTTGGCAATGCACATAAAAGGTTTACAAGATAAGCTGCAACTTGGTAGCCGTGCAGCATTCATATATTTTCTTATTGGACATGGTATAGCCCTCACTTATGGCAGATAAATGTATTATGATATGCATGATTGAGTATCACATTATTAAGTTCAACTTTCTGATGAGGATACCCACACCCACTACATATATCCATATTAGTTCAGTAACTAGCAATAGGGACTACCAGAAATAAACTCATCATACCAACAAATGCAATTTGGGAGCCATGAAGGGCCTTGTAAAAACGAATAAACAAACATTATATAGTAATTCAAAGATGACAGTGATCTTTCCTTTGAATGCAACCTAGTGCAACAGCAAAAAGAATTCAGAACATTTTCATATCTACCAGATGTTATTCTTAATATAAATAGCGAACTAAATTTAAGCAATCTTGATGTTGAAACACAATTACCAGATCAACATAAAAAAGTATCAATTCAGCAAATACAGCCGTCAAGCAAAAGTAGACAGAAAAAGACACTAAGTTTGGAATGGAGAGAGAAAGACTCGAACAAGGAAACCTTAATATAGCCATCTATTAGCACTCTTGTACAACGTGGTGACTGGTTGATACACTATAATACCTCTTCACATTTCCCAACCGTTTTTTCAGCCATTTTATTATGAAAAAATCATGTGCTCATCAAGTCCCTCTGCAACAATATAGATATGGAGTCAAAAGACAATTGAATCACTACAAGAAAATTGACTTTTTGCAACAACTTTTTATGTAACAAAATTTATTTTGTTGCAAAAGTTATTTAATTGCAACAACATTTTTATATTTGTTGCAAAAAATGGATTTGCAATTTTTAAGCAACAAAAAGTAACTTGTTCAAATTATTTTGTTACAAAATAGTTGAGGGCACTCTATTCCCGTTCTAAAAAAATGGTGATAAATTTATTTGCAACAAAACATGTTGTTTACAACAAAATCTAATCATGGCAAAAATTATTATTTTTTTACAACAATATTTATCATTGCAATAAGTTAATATCCCTTTTACCACATAAATAATTTTTGTTGCCAAAATAATTATTTTAAATCGATTTAAAAAAATTCTCTACCACAAGAAATTTTCCACGAAGAGTACCTTAAACCCGTTCGTCACCAATGAACCCGCGTACTCCCCCCCCCCCCCCCTCCCATAAAATTTCACTTCCCTCAAAAATTTCCCAAAATCTCTCAACCGAATAGGTCTTCCCACCCTCTCTTCCGAAAATTTCCTCTACAATTGTTCTCAGTCCGCTCCACTCCTCTCTGTGTTCCTCTGCGCACGATCCTCTCTCTAAGCCGCGATCCTCTCTCTAAGCCGCGATCCTCTCTCTAAGCCGACAGGAAGTCGTGGGCGTATACGCACTCTTCTTCCTCTCTCTAAGCCGACAGGAAGTCGTGGTACGTACCCCTCTGCTCCACTCCTCTTCCCTTCCATGTGCACTCTTCTCTCGCTCCTCCTTTGCGGCTAGGCTGAACGCAGGAACTTGCTGTGCGCGCGGTTGACGGAAGGACGGTGCGACGACGTGGGAAGTCTAACAACAATTTTTGGGACTCGCCGAGGTAATTTTTCATGCCTCCTAAAAAATTTCATGAGCAACTCTTTAATTTCTTGTCCACATCAATTTGCCAATGAGATGTTCTTTCTTCAAAACCACCACACATTGCCTTTGAGAATCCTGACATTTGCTTTTCTATATAATTTATTGATAATCATGTGCAAATCTCTCATCTTCCTTAGGATCTTTCTATCAATGATCTTAATAAGCATGTAATTCCCATAGTAAACCTTTCTGAGGTAAAATTAAATTGATTAACAGTGACTTTTACTTATTTTAAGTATTTTCTGAAAGACTCTCCCATAGCTTCTTCATATAGCTCTAAGTTTGCATTACCATTGTTCATACAAATTTGTATCTACTTTGTCCTTGTATATTTCTGTAAAAGTTCTTCTATGTTCGCAAGTAACATGTTTCTTTCAAGGGAGGAGACAAAAGGAGAATGGGATATAAAAAATGATTTCTTTGTTTCTGAGGAAGTAGTATAGGAAAAACTATAAGTTTCTTTCCTTTCTAATATGAGAACTTTTGCTACACCAGAAAACCTTTTTTTTTCATCCCAAGTCATCATTCATTTTTGTTCATGGGCCACATTTACATGCATAATACATTATAGATTGCAGGTGCCTCGCCATATAAAAGGAAATCGAAGAAGATTCTGGTAGCTTGTTAACGGGAGCTCGGGGATAAGAGAATATATCTACAATGGTGACAAAATAGATAAGGTCTACTCTTATTTGGTTAAAAGGATGATAATAAGTTCAGAGAGTATACTGGTTCATCTTTTTACCGCAACCTACCCTTTATATTAGGATGCAATACCAATGGTTTATTGTACATGACAAAAGATGAATAATCCACCATCAGTTTCAAACAATAGCTTGTTGAGTACTTTTAAGCAACAAGAAAAAGTTCCAAGAGAAGTACTAGAAAATCTCAGTTAGCTCAACAACCTCGCAATTAAATTCATCAGATCTTGATAAGGAATGAAAGCAAGTGCAATGTTAACAGTCTCCATAACAACTTGCATTTTGACATGGTGGTTTATGATGTAATTGAAGATGTTATAAGGGAACAAGAACTTGGTTGACCTTAATGACAAGACCAGTAAATAAGTCTGCTTCAGGTAGTCTATAGTCCATGAAGAAGCACTAGGTTGTAAAAACAAACTATTTACCATGCAAGGGTGCATTAGTCTCGAAGATTAGTCTATGACCCCATGTTACAATCATCAGCTTATTCTATAAAACCTTTGCTAATATAACCTCTGAGTTTACTTTAAGGATATGTAGAAAGCATGTTAGCAATCCAAGTGAATAAATGGCACACAAAAAAGATTTTTAACTATCTACTAAAGTTATCTGGCCCATCAGATCATATCTACAGTTATGAAGTAGCAGTAGCAGTAGCGAGCAACTCATAATGTAAAAAAAGAGTGTCTACCAGAGAAAACTCGAAGTACATCTTAATATGTTAAAAAACGATGCAAAAAATCTATACATGTATCGTACTAGACAAGAAAAACTGAAAAAGGCCACAAGACAGTTACCAAGTTACCAAATCAGAGAAAACAAAATAAAAGGTGAAGCTCCTAACGTATTTTATCTCAAGTGGCTTTTCAAATTAATTACAATTGAAGTGACCATCACCTGTAAAGCAAATTCTTCAAAGGGACACAATGATTATTAAGGAATGCAACCAGTTCAATACCTATGTTTACAGTATTTTGTTTATTTCTTCAGCAAAGGTAAATCAGTAATGAGCCAAATCCAAGAGTTGTAAGGCTTTTGGCTTAAAAAGTATATTATTACCTGTTGAAATAGTTGTCATATTTTTGTAGAAGTATGAAAAATATGGGGATGATGCGGATTACAAATTGCCGCATAGGTACTTTTGGCCAAACAGGTCCGCATAAAGGAAAGCCGCACGACTGGCTCAATGACATATGCGGCCCGTCGACAACTAGCTGCAGAAGGAAGATATGCGGCCAAGAGGAACAGTTCGTCTGATAAAGCTGACAAGTCCTGTCAAAACTGACAAAAATGACCACTCTGACACTTCGACAAAAAAGATAAGACGTAAGACGTCGCCCAAAAGCAAGGTTCGTACGCCTTCATGCGGCCAGAATGAGTGTCACCTAAGCCGCATGAACCTTATGCGGCTCAGACATATGCGGCCCCAAAAGTCTCTAAACTTCATGCAGCCAAGAGTAACTGTGATTCAAGCCGCATGTGCTTTATGCGGCCAAAGTACAGATATGCGGCTAAAATCCTTAAGCTATGTCTGGCCTAAGGAAGTTTACGACTTAAGCCGCATGAGGCTCATGCGGCCCCACATGATCGAAGACTGAGAGATCTATGCGGTCAAAAGAATGATGATCCCTGCGACAGGACACGTGGCATTTTGACCAAGTCCTAAACTACCCAGATTTGCGGCAACAAAATCTCAACAAATCGACAGATTGCAGCCAAAGAGCGGGTCTTCGCGTGCCAATCAGCCACGTAGTCGCAGGCCATCTATGCGGCTCAACATACATTCTATTATAAATAGCAGGGTGCCACACCCCTGCAAAAGGCTGGCAACCTTCAAGAAAAAAGCAATTTCTTCAAGATCAAAGACTGCGTCAGATAGTCCACGGAGTAAGGCAGAGTTGATAGCACTTTTCCGAGCCTCCACCGTCATCTCCCAGAATCAAAACTAAACAATTGTACTTAAATTGTTTCCTAGAATTTCTTTCTAGGCATTTCTTTGTACAAGCGAGTTTGCAATCAATTTCAGTGTTTTATAATACATGTCTTTGATTTTTTATGGCAAACAATTTTATTGATAATCTCTTGGCTATTTATAGCCTTACAACCTCCTCATTACATTAATTCTCTATAGGAATATCCTATGGCATATTCCAACATACCAAATATACTAATAGGATATTCCAACATACCAAAAATACCAATAGGATATTTTAACACTCTCCCTCAAGATGGACGAAAGATATTCACTAAGCCCATCTTGTTACATCCTCTCATCATGCTGACAGAGCTAAACCCCTTGGTCAGTCTGTCTGCTACCTGATCTTTGTTGGAACATAGCCTAGCTCTAGTAGTCCACTATCCAACTTTTCTTTGATGAATAATATGTCAATCTCGATATGCTTGGTCCTGTCATGCTGTACTGGATTGTTGGCAATACTAAAAGCTGACTGGTTGTCACACCATAGCTTCATCTTGGCTCCCTGGTCCAGCTTCAACTCCATCAGCATATTCTTCAACCACAATAGCTCTGTGACTCCCAAGGCCATAGCTCTATACTCTGCTTCAGCTGTTGATTTGGCCACCAGTGACTGCTTCTTACTCTTCCAAGAGACCAAGTTGCCTCCTACAAATATGCAGTATCCCGAGGTGGATCTTCTGTCGTCAGCATAGCTAGCCCAGTCAGAATTACAATAGCCCTCGATGCTCACATGATTATTCCTTCTGAAAATCAGTCCCTTTCCGGAGCCTCCCTTCAAGTACCTCAGAATCTGGTACACTACGTCCATATTGTTTGCCATTGATTGTAAAAGTACAGAACAGTTTTATGGGAGGACTGAACTTAGACTCACAATACAAACTCACTTGTACAAAGAAAGCCTAGGAACGAAAACCTAGGTACAACAATCTAAGTACAATTGTTTATTTTTGATTCTGGGGGGTGACGATAGAGGCTCGGGAAGGCGACGGCAGCCCTGCCTTACTCCTTGGACGATCGGTATGCAGCCTTGGCTCCTGTGACGAGATGGTTAGCGTTGATGAAGAAATGCTCCTCCTGCTCTCCTCGTATTGCTCTTCTGGCTTCTCTCTCTCTCTCTCTCTGGATTGATCTCTGTGGATTCTTCTCTCTGACTATCGGGGGAGCCTCTCTGTATGTGTGTCTCTCTCCCTGACCGTATATATCTTCACAAGGGAATGGCACCTTGCTATTTATAATAGTGGGATGTGATCATTAGGGTTGCCAATGATTACCTCTTGGAGATGGCGGCGGCCTGTGGATTGGTCAATTTAGGCCGTTCGTTTTTTATTGTGACGAATCCGAGCCATTGAGTGTAGATTACATCAAATCCCATCAGCAATTAATGCTGATTGGAATAAATCTTTCCCATAATGATCTTCTGATGTCTGCGAATAAATTATTCTCCTGCCACGTGTCCCAGATTATTGGGATTTGACCCAATCTTTGATTGCAGTAAATCTGAGAAATTGATCGGCTTAGGACACGTGTCCTAGGAGCCACTGGGGGGATATGAACCACATGAAGAGTGAGCCGCATATGATTTTGGGCCGCATATGGTTAGGGCCACGTGTCAGAGCTGCCTGGGTAGTGGCCCTCCCTCGAGCCTTTGAACCACATGGAGGTGATCATTGCGAGCCGCATAGGGATACATCTGCCTGAGCCGCATGAAAATGGTCCTCTTGAACCGCATGAGAAGTCTTTGCTCGAGCCGCATGAGGTTGTCTCGACCTGAGCCGCATAGGACGGCTTCATTCTGGACCGCATGAGAAGTCTTTGCTCGAGCCGCACGAGGCTGTCTCGGCCTGAGCCGCATAGGACGGCTTCATTCTGAACCGCATGAGAAGTCTTTGCTCGAGCCGCATACGAACGCCCACGTGGCAAGGCCACGTGGCATTTTTATGGCTCTCGGGGAATTTGTGTCAGAGATCTCTCTCTCTTCCCTAGAAGCCTGTCATTATGACAGAGTCATAATTACTTCTTTTTGTGTCAGGGCTGTCACTTTTTCAGAGTTGTCAGCCGTCAAACAATTAATGCGAGGGGGCAGAGAAGAGGACTGTCCCGCCACGTGTCTTCGGAGCCGCATGGGATGTCTTGGGCCGCATAGTCCCTTATGCCGCATGACTCTTTGAGCCGCATGGGCTTTCTGAGCCGCATGGGGTTCTTTGGCCGCATGGGTCATTTTCTTTAATATTTTCCATGCTTCTACAAGATCCCCTTCAAAGTTTTCAATTTGCAAAATTGAAATACTTTAAATAAGAAGCATGGTCGTATTCTTCTGGCCGCATATGAAACCCCAACCGCATAGAGATCTTGGCCGCATAGATTGTTCAGCCGCAGGAATGTCTCATCCGCATAGCTCTTTGCCACGTCATTATTTGCCACGTATGGCAATCTTTTGCATTTAAATGTTGTTGATTTGCTGTCACCTTTAAAGGCCACTTTTTGGTGCGGGATCCGAGGAGCTTGGCCTCCATTTTCGGCGGCTTATTTTGATAACCGAAGAGTCGGTCTGCGAGTACGCACGGGGATCGAAACGCTTCACTCTTGTTTATAAATATGGATGACTTTGGCCGGAGGGACTTCTTTACCTTCTCCTTCGTTGACTCTTTTTTGCTGTCTCCTCTTTCTGATCTTCTTTGTCCGCCCGTCGAAGCAAATGGCTCCTAAGTCTTCCAAAGTCATCTCTGCCGCCGCGAAGGGCAAGAGGGTGACGTCTTCGTCGGCCGTCGAGCCCGAAGCGCCCTCTGATGTTCGTCCTGCTTTCAATGGTAAGGGTTGCATTTGAATCTTGAGAACCCATGGCTCTGTTGCATATTTATGCACAAGCCGCCACCCAAGTTGATGGCAGAGCCACATATGCTGTATGGGCCGCATGACCTTCTCATACCCGAGCCGCATAGAAAATATCCCATGTTTGAACCGCATGAGAAGGATTTAAGTATCTAGATAAAAAACCGCATAAAGTATCCTCTGAACGGAGCCGCATATGTTTCTAGCAGGCTGAACCGCATGACATTTTGCGCCGCATGGGCTCTTCTGTTAGAACTGTGTATATTCATCTGATCCGCATAAGCTATCGAGCTAGAGTCATATGAAACTCCCGTCTGATTTGGGCCGCATGAGACTGTGTTGACGCGAACCGCATAAGGCTTTGTTGACCCGAACCGCATAGGCTCGTGGGAGCTTCTTTATTCAGTGATTTTTTGCTTTAACCATCTTTTAATCCTGTTTCTCTTTGTCCTTTTTTCAGTGAACCTCCCAACCAACCCAGCAGGAGAGCTTCTTGTGGGTTCAGCTCAGTTCGTCGTGGGCGTGCGGCTTGATGACTTAATCCGTCGTATAGTGGATCAGCTTCCCACTAATGAACCTAGGGAGAGGGTGGCTGCCATTAATAACCAACCTTTCCGCTTTCTTTGTTCAATGATGAATTCGGAGAAGCTGGATGGAGAATATCTGAAACCGGCTTTTCTCTTTGGGGACGCCTTTATCATAAAGAACTCCCGATTGCTGGATGTTTCAGAGCACTGGAATTTTTCTGTAGACGGAGTAGAGATTCATATCCCCGAGATAGAGCGGCATTATCCTCTCTCATGGTTTAACATGGTACCGTTGGGCAGGACAATGGTGGGCTCCCTGACTCCTACCCAACAGGGAATGTTTGTGAGCAACATCCACTACAACAGGCGAACGGGTTTAGTATGTGCGGGCAAGGAATCCGTGAGTCGGACTGTGATGGGGCTGCTCCCTGGCACTTTTGTAAACATGACTGGCCCTAATTTTACCTTCACTCTGGCTGATACTTTTCTGAATCAGCTCGCTCGCAAGGGGTCTTATCCCGTAGGCAGGTTGTCGCTGCTGAACTGGATCAACCCCATTCCCACATGGACTAATCTTACCTCATGGATCTTGAGGAAGTATGGGGAATACCTTCGGGAAATTAACCTCTACTACGCCGCCAGGGGTACCTGCTACGGGTTGCCCATTAACAAGCCTTTGTTTATGGCTCTTTTGGAGCTGTATAATCGGCGTACAGGGACTTTCTTTGCCCCCGGAGGAGAGCTGGGGCTTGCTCTCCATGAGATGAACACTGTTTCTAGATTGCCGTGGGGAGGTGAAGCTTTTGAAGCATATACACCGACGAACGAAGAATTCGAAGACCTGGATCGACCGATTTCCTGGTTTCGTCGCCGTGTACCAAGAACTGTTGTGTCATCATAGCGCCTGCCACCAGATGGCTATCAAGAAGGAAAATAGCTCAGAAGGGAGCGCCCCTCACACCACGGCCTGGGTTTTGTATCTTTTCAAGTTGCGTCCCCCCGGCCAAGTTTCGTCTCGAACTCCTCGAACCCCGGAGGAGGTGAAGGACATGATGTTGAAGGTCAAAAGGTCGAGGTCTACCCGTGACCGGTTTGGGAGTCGTACTGACTCCCTCAATTACTTCCACTATGGTACCCGGGAGATGTCTGATAAAGCGATCTTAGCTGGGTTCTTGATGGTGTGGCTACGCAATTGTGTAGTCTCGGGCGGCGCGGGTTTTATGGAAAGGATCAGCCGCCATTTCATTCTTCCTGCAGTAAAATTGGTTTTCAAGGTAAGACTGGCGCTCCTCCCGGCCATGGTGTGTAGCATACACCACGGCCTTCGCGCCTTTTCATCCAAAGTCATTGCTCGTGATGTGTGGATAGACTTTGAACGGATAGAACTACCATACCACTACCTCATGGGGTAGTTATTGATGCACTATCGGTCATTGATGAGGCCAGGAACTGATGAAAATGTCACCGATGATGACGCCTTCCTTTTCCGGTATCGTCATCAGCCTTGGGAGCACGATACCATGTCGGCCTGCCGGAGGGCGTTGGCAAGAGTTGATGGGCCCGAATTCTTCGTATCTCTCCCTGAATTCACCCCTGGAGAAGTGAGGAGGGTACACATTGACGGCGTTGATCCTCCCCAACTTTTATCTGAGAAGATGCTTCTTTGGTTACGCAACATCCGCCCCGCGCACCTGGTGTATCGTTACCGGAATAAAGTATACCTGGAGCCTTATCTGCCCAGTAGATTTTTCCGTCAATTTGGGTATAGTCAATTGTTCCTGGATCGCCCTAGCGCTTGCTTGAGCTTTGAGGGCAGTGTACTTGATAGCGTCCGGACTTGGCATTATTATAATGCGGCCCATACCCGGGCCAGCTTCTCAGTCCCTGATGCCAAGGTGGCAGGGGATATCTTGTATATAGCGGCCCTTTATCATGTTGCAGTGAGCAAGCCTCCTGTCGATTTTGATATGAATACTAGCTTCATCGCTGGCACCGGTTTGGCTGAGAAGCCAGAGGGGTCCAAGAAGAGGAAGAGGGGGGCGAACAGGGTTCCTGTGCCGGACTCAGAGTCCACTAGGGCGGATGAGGAAGATGACGAACAAGATGCTGATGACTCATCTCATTCTTCGGACGAGGAAGTTGGGAATCAACCCCCTGTCGTGCCGGCTGAAAGGGCTGCGGGTCAGCCGTCAACTTGGTCTGACGCGGTGGTGGAGGATCAACCATCTGCGGTACCTGGCCCTTTGCGTAAACGAAGCAGGCGCGTGACTACTGCTGACGACCGAACCTATTCCACGAAGCACGCTGCGGTAAGACGTCGCAGGCTGTTTGTTGATGATGTGGACGTTGTTCCTGAGGTGATTTAGGCTTCAACTGTTCGCTTTCTTCTTCTTCTGTGTTATGGCCTAATCATTTGTTTCTTTTGCCCTTTATAGGCGTCGGATGAGCTCGCTCCTCAGGACCCGATTACCGAGGCTGATTCGGTCCTGTCTCATTTAGTCAGTGATGTGTGCACCGCTATCATTGCTGCTGGGGTGCTTTCGGTTACGGTCGAGGATTCCCAACTTGCTGGAACCTCAACCCAGGGGGATGGGGGCTTTACCGCGCCCGTCCCTGAGACATCCGAGCCCCAACATGATGACTTTATGGGTGGGGAAACTACGCCGGTTGTGAACGAGTCGTCGCCTCCACGCTCTTCCCCTGGTAATACAAATCAAACCATAGCTCGTGAATAAGCCTATGTATTCCGTCATCTTATCTTTCAGATTATGTCGACTAATGGTTGCTTTGGATGTTCAGATCCCAACCCTTCATTGCCAGTGATGGATATTGCTGGATCGAACCCTACCGGAGAGGGCCTGACGGAACCTCCTTGTATCGAGGGACCTTCGTCTGGGTCGAGCTCGGGGTCCCAGGTAGCAGTGCAGCTGGGACAAGGGACGATGCTCCCTGTGTCCTCCTCTGCGAATGTAGTTTCGGGGGTCAACCTTTCCTCCCTGCCGAGCATCCAGGCTCTTCGAGCGGCGGAAGAGGAGTTAGCCGACATTCAAGCATCTTTCCGTACGGAATTTGCTTCCTTGGTGGCGGGTGCAGTAACTTCTGAAGCTGCACCTTCGGTACCGTCTGCCACTCTCCCTCTGACGCCGTCCTCTACAGAGGTCTTGGATGACGCGTTACAGGACGTGGTTGCTAGTTTCCATCGCCACCTGAAGAGGGGGATCGAGGCAGCAATGGAAAGGGGGACTCCCTTTACTATGGCCCATCGATGTGCCGGTGGCCAGATTAATATCCTTAAGGCACTCCCTGGCGGAGGGGAACTGGCTGCGCTTCTGGAGCCTAAGCTATTAGAAGCTGATCGTCTTGTGGCCCAGTTTCGCTTGTTGCAGCAGACTGATTTACCCGCGGTCATAAATCAAGAGCGCAATTTCCTCATTACCGCGGTGGAGAAGGTGATGGCTGCCCGGGAATCGCTCAAGCCGGCTATATTGAAGGACCGCCGGGATTTGACCCGGTTGCACGATCAGTGGAGCCGTCGGGCTGACGATTGTGCGGCTCTGGAAGTGGCTGCCTCTCGCGGGGTAACCGACACCCGGGAACAAATCCTCGAAATTTAGAAAGCTGGCCTTCTTGGAGTCCGAGCTGGAAGCTGCTTGTACTGAAAAAGGAATTGCCATCGAGGAAGCTGACAAGCTTAGCAGGGCCTCTGCCAATCTAGAACTTACCCTGAAGAAGATAGAGACCAACTGGCAGGCATATATGTATCTGAATGATGCGGAGCAACTATCCCAAGAGGCCGAGCGCCGAGCTAAACAGAGGCTTGAGCGGGGGACTGTCTTGGTGAGAGACCGGCTCATGGAATTGTGTAATGCTGATCTGTAGTCGGCCTTTTATTCTTGTTTTGTTTTTGTTTTCTTTCTTTCTGAAAGGGACGTGATCCCGAAATATGTAATACTTTTTTCTTCCTTCAAAATAAAGAGTACTTTCAATTCTACCCTTCATTTGTATTGCCTGCTGCGCCTGTGATATTGTGGTGATGTTCTCCCCCGCATAGGGGATATATTTGTGGACCTGTTACCCATGGCATACCTTGGTTTTAGGTACAGATAACAAGCTTTAGTCAGGATACCTGAAACAGCCATGGCAAAGTGGTCATGGGTGCTCTTGGTATTGGGAAAAAGAATGCCGTAGAGCAGCTGGGCTCCTGGGGCATGATGAGATGGTATGTTTGTGCTAAAAAACTTAGCTGAGGATATTTGTGGGCCTATTATCCTTGGCGTACCCTGGTTTAAGATACGGATAATAGGATGAAGGGGAACCGACATACTTGCTCAGAGGTAATGAGGACATGGCAAGCAGGAAAGTTTTTTTAGACGTAGAGTTTTCCTACTTAGAGGTAATAAGTACATGGCAGGAGTGAACTCGACGGAGGGTATTGGTGGTCAACAGAGGACATTTGTGGTCAACAGAGGACATCTGTGGGCCTATTACCCTTGGCGTACCCCGGTTGTGGGTACAGATAATAGGTCGAAAGGGGATCATCATACTTACTCAGAGGTAATGAGGACATGGCAAGTATGAAGGTTTCTTCGACGGAGCCTTCCCATTCAGAGGTAATGAGGACATGACAGGAGTGGGCTCAATTTCTAAGGAGGGCACATAGAACGACTCAGAGGTAATGAGGACATGGAAGTTCTATGTAAGGGGTGATTTGTTTTTGGCGGAAGTGGGACGACTCAGAGGTAAGGAGGACATGGCCGTTTTGGAAATTTGTGGATCGATTACCCTTTTTTGTGCACTGAAAGTGCGGGTATTGGATCATGAGGGAGGATCTCCTCCAGGAAGGAAGTTCAGAGGTATGATCATACATAACTTTCTATCTGAAAGAGTGACCGGGATGTGAGTTCAGAGGCACCAGCGGGTACATGACTCGAGAATCTGGAGAATGGTGAGCGTGAGTTCAGCGGGTACATAACTCGAAAATCTGACAAACTATGAGGGTGAGTTCAGTGGTATCAGCGGGTACATGACTCAATAGTCTGGAGAATGTTGTTTAGACATAATATTTCTTTAGGAACTTGCCGTTGACGGACAACATGAGCAAGTCTCCGTTTTGCTTAGCGAGGCGGTAAGCACCGTTGGAGAACACGACCTCGATGACAAATGAACCTTCCCATTTTGGCTGGAACTTGCCGGCGGTCTTATGAGTCATGACCATTGGCCTCCGGACTGCCAGAACAAGATCGCCCACTTGGAATGTTCTGATTTTGACCTTCTTGTTGAAGGCTCCTGAGATGCGTGCTTGGTATAGCTCGATCCTTTGCTGAGCTAGGAGGCGCTTTTCATCTAAGGCCTCCAACTCTTGTAGTCGACGTCGGTAGTTGTCATCCGTCGTCAATTGATACGTGAGGGCGACGCGGAGTGAGGGTATTTGAGTCTCTAATGGGAGAACTGCCTCACTCCCGTATACTAGAGAGAATGGTGTATTCCCGGTGGCTGTTCGAACTGTGATGCGATAAGCCCATAAGCATTCGCCGAGCTTCTCGTTCCAATCGCGCTTGTTGGAGGAGACAAACTTCTTGAGGAGTTTGATGATTGTTTTGTTGAATGCCTCTGCCAACCCGTTCGCTGTCGGGTTGTACGGTGTCGAAGCGACATTCTGAATACGGTGCTTATCGCAAAACCGATAGAATGCATGGCTTGCAAACTGCGTACCATTATCATGGATGATCCTTCGGGGCAATCCAAAGCGGTAGATGACGTGATGCTTAAGGAAGCTGATCACGTTTGAAGTCTTGACTTCTGCGAGTGGGACAGCTTCCGCCCACTTAGAGAAGTAATCAGTGATCGCAAGTATGAAGCGATGTCCTCGGGAGAAAGGTGGGGTGATTGGACCAATGATATCCATTCCCCATGCTTCGAATGGCCAGGACGCCACTGTCGGATGTAGAAATTCGGATGGTTGGTGAATGAAGTCCGCGTGGACTTGGCAGGCTTTGCATTTTCTTGCATAGTCTATTGCATCTGCCACCATTGTGGGCCAGTAGTAGCCCATTCGGCGGAGGCGGTCTTGCAATTTAGGGCCAGGCTGATGGGCCCCGCAGACACCGTCATGAGCTTCTCGTACGGCTTCTTTGGCTTCTGCGTTTGACAGACACCGGAGCAGTAATCCGTCATAGGAGCGGCGATACAGCATTTTCGTCTCTGTATCGTAGAAGAATCTGAGAGAACACCGTCTGATGGAAGTGGCTTCCTTTGGGTTCTCGGGCAGGATGTCGTAGACGACGAAGTCGATGAATGGTTGTCTCCAGTCTGGGGCATCATCGATCGTCCGGGCGGAATAACTCGCCACGAATTGCACATTGTTCTTGGGACAGACCAGTTCGTGGCATATCATATCCACTGACTGGCGATCATAGTTCGGAACTGCTAGGGAAGCGGCAAGACCAGCTAGGGCATCAGCTTCGATATTTCGGAGTCTGGGGACATGTTCGATGAAGAACCCCTCGAATGACGAGATGATGTCAATCGCTATTTGGTGATAAGGGGATCATGTCTTCGTGGCGGACTTCGTATGAGCCCCGGATCTGATTGACGATTAGTTGGGAATCGTCGTATGCTTCAAGGTATTCTATCCCCAGCTCTCTTGCAAGTTGGAGGCCAATGACCGGAGCGTTGTACTCGGCCACATTGTTAGAGCAGGGCTCTGTGAGGGAATAAGCGCGGTTAATCACCAATCCGGAAGGGAGACCAGCACTACCCCGACTCCGATGACTATATTGCCTTTAGGTCCGGTCCTCGAAGCACCGTCGAAGAACATTCGCCATATATCATCGTGAGAAGTTGCATGCGAGTCGGCGACCTCATCTGGGATCTCTTCATATATCCTGGAGGACTCCGAGCCTGGGTGGGCTGCTAAGAAGTCTGCCAGGGCTTGACCTTTGACTGCCTTTTGGGGGACGAAGATCATATGATAAGGGGACAACAATATTGCCCATGTAACGAGACGAGAACTGAGTGCCCCTGGTTTAGTCATGAGGACCCTGAGAGGGTTGACTCGTGAGATCACATGTATCGTTTGTCCGGTGACATAGTGCCGCGTTTTCTGAATGGCGAACACCAGGGCAAGGCATTCCTTCTCCACAGCGGTGTATCGGTGCTCTGACCCAATCATCATTCGGCTGGCTTGCTCATGGCCTGCGTCGTTGTTTTGTGCCAACAGAGCCCCGAGGGAGTGTTCCATTGCTCGTACATAGAGCAGAAATGGTTTTCCAGGAACCGGGGCCACCAGGACTGGAGGGTTCGACAAATATTCTTTGATGCTGTCGAAGGCGCGCTGGCATTCTTCATCCCATACGAATGAGACGTCTTTCTCCATGAGATGGGTGAATGGTCGACATCGCCCGGAGAGGTTGAAAATGAACCTCCTGATGTAAGCTAGCCTCCCTTGAAGGCCTCTGAGTTCGCGGAGATTTCTCGGGGGACCCATCTCCATGATTGCTTTCGTCTTCTCAGGGTCTACATGGATACCCTGTGCAGTGATGATGAAGCCCAAGAACTTCCTGCTGGATACGCCCAGAAAGGACTTCGTAGGGTTCATTTTCAAATTGTGCGCTCGCATTAGGTCGAATACCATATTTAGATCCTGCAGCCCTTGCAGCGACTCTTAACGGCTATATCGTCAACATAGCACTCCACTATCTTGCGTAAGTGGTCTCTGAAGATGATGCTCATGGCTCTTTGATATGTGGCGCCAGCATTCTTTAAACCGAAAGGCATAACTGTGTAGCAGTATGTGCCAATCGGTGTTCGGAATGATGTATGCTTTTCGTCGTCAGGAGACATCTTGATTTGGTTGTACCCCGAGAAGCCATCCATGAATGACATACGTTCAAAACCGCAGGTATTGTCAATCATGATGTCCGTGATAGGGAGGGGGAACTCATCTTTGGGGCATGCCTCGTTCAGATTGCGGAAGTCGATGCAGATTCGAATCTTCCCATTCTTCTTGAGGACGGGCACTATATTGACGACCCAATCGGGATGTTCCTCACGAATGAAACCGCTGGTTATCAGTTTGTTGACTTCGGCTTCGATCGCGTCCATGATGCCCGGGCGGAAGCGTCGCTGTTGTTGTTTAACTGGCTTCGCATCCGGCCAAATGTTGAGTTTGTGAAGAGCAATGTCGGGATTCAACCCTGGCATATCTTCATAGCTCCAGGCGAACACATCAATGTATTCTCTGAAAAGTTCTAGCAGCGACTCCCGCTCTTCGTCTGCTAGGCTTTTACTGACGAAAATTGGTTTTGGAGAAGATTCGATGCCGAGGTCAACCTGTATGACTTCATCTTCAGTAGGAGGTTCTCTCTATTCGAACCGCTTTTCCCATTGTGCGTCCAATTGTTGGGCCCACGGCTCTAGCTCGAGGATTTCGGGGATGTCTTCGTCTTCTTCATAAGCGTCGGCGAAAGCCATGTTGACTGTCATGACTTATCTGAACACATCTCCGATGATGGTATCCGAGTCCGAAGTCGGTGACCCGGTTGAATGTGACTGCCAGTCGCATTCTTCATCTGAACTCTCAGGGGTCGTAGTAGGCGTTACATACCCCAACCCGCATCGAGTTTTGCTATAGTAGTCTCGTGGTTTGCCCGCCGGGACTGGTGGCTTCAAAGGTAATCGTCGTCCAGTACCGTAGTTCAAACCCGGTGTCGTTTCCAGATCATACCCCTGTTTCTGCATGAGATATTTAGATTGGGAGCTATAAAGATACAGAGGCAGTCTTCCGGCATCTGACCCGAGGTCGGCTTCCTTTATGGTGAAGGGATACGGGTCGTCCTTCCGCAAACCTGGCAGAACTGCACCCCTTACGGCCACTCTGCGTAAGGATGCAATCAGCCTATCTGCACAAGAGGGGCAGATAATAATCCGACTGCCAAGGTCTGGTCAAGCATCAAGACCCACGACAAAGCCACTGACAATCAGGCTGCCTAGAGCTAGCCAGCAACAAATAGAGGAGCTCAATCCCTCTGTCAAGCCGATGACGATTCGTCTTCCCAGAATGAATCGGCAACCGAGCGCTAAGCCGGAGACTGCTAGCCAGCCAACAACTCCCCTCCCAGCACCGAGCACCAAACTGGGGGTAGCTAGTACGCCAACGACTCCACGTTCTGCTCCACCCATGGAGCCCCTGATGATTAAGCTGCCCAAGTCATCCTCTCAGTCTTCATTTACACAGGGGGTGGCTGAAGAAGAGTCAGAACTGGCCAAGTATGTGGCTGCTCACACCGATGTTCCATCCGCAGATGATGTAATCCCACTGGAAAAGATACATTCATCAATAAAGGGCTATCTTTGAACTACCTCGAGCTTAACAAGCTTTGTACAATGTATGCTATGGAACACGGTATATGCACCCACCTACACATACAAGTGACAAATGTCTACACCGCAAACCAACTTACTCTAGTGGAAGACGCTTACCCTATAATCGAGGGAGAGGATCATCCAAGCATCTTCGGCCGGAAGAATGATCCACGACCCTTCAGGATAGAAGTTGATCTCGAACCCGACACCGGGAGACTGCCCCTTTATCTGTATAGTTCCCAATCCAAGTACCTCATGCAAAAACAGGGGTATGATCTGGAAACTACACCAGGCTTGAACTACGGCACTGGACGGCGGTTACCCTTACAATTGCCGGTCCCGGCTGGAAAATCACGAGACTGTTACAACAAAACCAGATGTGGGCTAGGTTATGTTACACCGGCAACGACCCCTGAAAGCTCAGACGAGGAATGCGACTGGCATTCACACTCAACCGGATCACCCACTTCCGATTCGGATGTCAGCATCGGGGATGTATTCATGCAAGTCTTGTCCGTCAATATGGCATTGGCCGACGCCTACGAAGAAGATGAAGACATTCCTGAACTTCTTGAGTTAGAGCCGTGGACAAAACAGCTAGATGCGCAATGGGAGAAACGGTTCGAACAAAGAGAGCCTCCCACCGAAGATGAGGTGCAAGTCGATCTCGGTGATGAGTCCTCTCCAAAGCCCATCTTCGTCAGCAAGAATCTGACGGACAAAGAGCGGGAATCGCTACTGCAACTCGTCAGAGAATACATCGACGTGTTCGCCTGGAGCTACGAAGACATGCCAGGACTGAACCCCGAGGTTGCACTTCACAAACTCAACATCCGTCCGGACGCAAAACCGGTCAAGCAACAGCAACGACGATTCCGCCCAGACATCATGAACTCCATCGAAGCTGAGGTCAACAAACTGATAGCCAGCGGCTTCATCCGCGAGGAACAACATCCAGACTGGGTCACCAACATAGTACCAGCCCTCAAGAAGAATGGAAAGATTCGAATCTGCATCGACTTTCGCAATATGAATGAGGCGTGTCCTAAGGATGAGTTCCCCCTCCCTATCAGAGACATCATGATTGACAACACATGCGGCTTCGAGCGTATGTCATTCATGGATGGTTTCTCGGGGTACAACCAAATCAAGATGTTCCCTGATGACAAAAAGCATACATCATTCCGAACACCAATCGGCACGTACTGCTACACAGTTATGCCTTTCGGTTTAAAGAATGCTGGCGCCATCTATCAAAGAGCTATGAGCGTCATCTTTAGAGACCACTTGCGCAAGACAGTAGAATGCTACGTCGACGACATCGCCGTCAAGAGCCGCTCTAAGGAAGATCATCTGCATTATCTGAGGACAGTGTTCGACCTGATGCGAGCGCACAATTTGAAGATGAATCCCATAAAATCCTTCTTAGGCGTATCCAGCGGGAAGTTCTTGGGTTTCATCATTACTTCTCAAGGTATCCACATAGACCCCGAAAAGACGAAGGCAATCATGGAGATGGGTCCTCCGAGAAATCTCCGTGAACTCCGAGGCCTTCAAGGGAGGCTGGCCTACATTAGGAGGTTTATTTCTAACCTCTCCGGACGATGTCAGCCATTCACCCACCTCATGAAGAAGGACGTTTCATTCATATGGGATGAAGAATGCCAGCGCGCCTTCGACAGCATCAAAGAATATCTGACGAACCCTCCAGTCCTGGTAGCCCCGGTTGCTGGAAGACCATTCCTGCTCTATGTACGAGCGATGGAACATTCTCTCGGTGCTCTGCTAGCACAAAACAACGATGCAGGCGATGAGCAAGCTATATATTACCTCAGCCGAATGATGATGGGGCCGGAACATCGATACACTGCCGTGGAGAAAGAGTGTCTTGCTCTGGTTTTCGCCATTCAGAAGACGCGACACTACGTCACGGGACAAACCATCCATGTCGTATCAAGAGTCAACCCCCTCAGGGTCCTCATGACTAAGCCAGGTGCACTCAGCTCTCGCCTCGCTACCTGGGCGAAATTACTGTCCCCCTACCACATGATCTTCGTCCCACAGAAGGCTGTTAAAGGTCAAGCTCTGGCAGACTTTTTAGCAGCTTATCCAGGTTCGGAGTCAACTAGAATAGACGAAGAAATTCCAGATGAGGTCGCCAATTCAAATGTAGCCTCTCATGATGCCGTATGGCGAATGTTCTTCGACGGCGCTTTCAGAACTGGGCCCAAGGGCAACATCGTCGCTGGAGTCGGAGTGGTGCTAATTTCTCCCTCCGGGCTGGTGATCAATCGGGCTTACTCCCTCACGGAGCCCTGTTCGAACAATGTGGCAGAGTACAACGCTTTGGTCATTGGCCTCCGACTTGCAAAGGAGCTGGGAGTAGAGTACCTTGAAGCATACGGCGATTCGCAGCTAATCGTTAACCAGATCCGGGGCTCATACGAAGTTCGCCATGAAGATATGATCCCTTATCACCAGATAGCGATCGACATCATCTCGTCCTTGGAAGGATTCTTCATAGGACATGTTCCCAGAATATTAAAGCCGATGCCCTAGCAGGCCTGGCCGCTTCCCTAGCGGTACCGAATCATGCTCATCATCTAGTTGACATAATAGGCCGTGAGTTGGTCTGTCCCAGGAATAATGTTCAATGTGTTGAGAGTTACTCCGCTCTGACAGTCGACGAAGCACCAGACTGGAGACAACCATTCATCGACTTCGTAGTCTACGACATCATGCCAGAGAATCCAAAGGAAGCCACTTCTATCAGAAGACGTTCCCTCAGATTCTTTTACGATACAGAGATGAAAATGCTATATCGACGATCATACGATGGATTACTGCTTCGGTGTCTGTTAAATACAGAAGCCAAGGAAGCTGTACGCGAAGCTCACGACGGCGGGTTCTTGACTCTCTCTCCCTACTCCTTCACGTCTAATAAAGCATATCATCGTATGCGTAAAGTTGCTATTGAGTTAGCGAGCGTGGCTCGACGATTAAGTGTCTTAATATGCGTTGAACACTAAGGTAGAACATTGAACTTGAACAATTGAAACGACGTGCATCAAGTGTATGGGTCGCGGTAGGGCATGATGATAGAACATTGAAAGACAATATCGAGAAGTGCATCACGTGCACGGCTCCGAGAACATTGAACACTAGGTCTATAACATTGATTACAGCGTTAAGCGTGCCCTCGTGTACTTAAGCTACGAAAAGACTAAGTAACTACATAACTAGGCTATGTGAATAACTTATGAAAGGAAGGCATTGAATAAAAATACGAGAAGTCTAAGCCGTTGGGCGTCGTGCATCAATACGGATGTGTTGGGGCATAATGCCGTCGGAACTTGAGATAGAGAGAACGGATTATGTTTACGGAACATGAATATATTTATGGAACATGAATATGTTTATGGAACGTAAGATTTGGTTGGAATGATATGAGTGTATGCTATGGCGCGTATTGCATGGTCAATGGACTCGGATGGCCGGTGCACGGGTGCGGCTTCCCTCGAACGGTTACGACCGGGGCACCGAGACCGTTCGGCCTAGGAGAGAATTATGTATGGTATTTATGGTGCACATCATTCGGACGGTTTGCGACCGGCCATTGTTGTGATAAGCTATGATATCAGTAAGTTTGGGATCCTTCGAATACTGGGCTCGTAACCCGTATCGAAGCGATCATAGGCTTACACATAAGAGATGCCAAGTCCATTACGGTGCGAAACACCGTGACCTTCATATAAATAGGGCCGGTGGACTGAGATTAGAGTTGGGTGCATGCGCAGGGCCTGCCACCCTTATGCATACGTAGTAAATGTATGGTTGGCTAGTTGCGTGAAATGTATGATTGCTTATTCGAGTTCTAACCATTACAGGCTAGGCAAAAAGGGACGGAGCTATGCACCATTCACTATGTTTATGTTTCAGATTATGTCTAACTGTATCTGCTGCAGGAACACGATATGGGACACGATTATATTAAGTTGCTATGTCAAATATTGCCATGAAACTGATCCTAAGGCTAAATAGAAAGATCACAATTTAAGATGCATGTTTCACAAAGATATTTAGTGTTTGGTTTGGGTGCGAGCGGGTCTTGATCAGTGCGAAGCGAGGACGAAAGCACTAAACCCCACTAGTTTGCCTGCAGGTTCAGGTATGTTCGGCTCGGGGCGGAGCTTGTTTTGGATGTGCCGAGGCATGAAGTCCTTGGCGTTCAAGAGGAGCTACCGCATAGGCGTTCGGACTTGCGACATGGAGATGTTCGGCCGAAGACTACTAGGTGGCTATAAAGAGGCATAATGTATGGAACAATGTAATCCTTTGTGAGCTAGAGAGATCATGAGCGTTGTAGCCAATTGGCATATATGTTGGACTATTCAGAGCCTTTGTAATCTTCAGTTTGTTATCAATAAAAGATATTCTTATGTTATACTTTGTTTCCTTCCGCTGCTTATGTTATCAATTTGAGATAAACACTATGTGAACCTGTTATCTTGCCTTACATGAGTGCAACTCCAGGCTCGTGCGGCATCACGTCCCAGCGAGAACGATGATTCGGGTGAAATCTAGCGAGGACGAGCGATTTCCCGGATCGGGGCGTGACAACTAATGCTCCAGCAGCCTTTATGGATCTAATGAATAGAGTGTTTCGATCGTTCTTAGACAAGTTTGTTGTTGTGTTCATTGATAACATCTTAATCTATTCAAAGGACAAGGAGACTCATGTCGAACACTTGAGAGAAGTACTTCAGACGTTGCGGGACAATCAGTTGTATGCAAAACTAAGCAAGTGCGAATTTTGGATGAACAACGTGTCATTCCTAGGGTATGTTGTTTCGGCAGAAGGCGTTGCCGTTGACCAAAGAAGATTGAGGCAGTTGTAGACTGGAAACAGCCTGCATCAGCTAGTGAGATACGGAGTTTCCTTGATTTAGCCGGGTACTATCGTAGGTTTGTGAAAGACTTTTCAAGAATCGCTTCGCCTTTGACTCGCCTAACTCAGAAGGGAGTCGTATTTAAGTGGACCGACGACTGTGAAAGTAGTTTTCAGGAACTCAAGCAGCGGCTCGTCACGGCTCCAATTTTAGCACTTCCAGAAGGCTCTGAGGGATTTCAGATCTACAGTGACGTATCGGAACTTGGTTTGGGATGTGTTCTCATGCAACGTGGGAAGACAATATCATATGCGTCGAGGCAACTCAAGCAGCATGAGAATAATTACCCAACTCATAGCTTAGAACTGGCGGCGATTGTGTTCGCGTTGAAATTGTGGCGATACCATCTCTATGGTGTGTCCTGTGAGATCTTCACGGATCACAAAAGCCTAAAGTACATATTCACGCAGAAGGAAATGAATTTGAGGCAGCGGCGTTGGTTAGAATTGATCAAAGATTATGACTTGACAATCTCTTGCACGTCGAGTAAAGGAAACATGGTAGCTGATGCCTTGAGTCAAAAATTTGTTGGGTCACTAGCAATAGCAAAAGAGGTACTACGCGATCTTGAAGAGATGGGCATCGAATTCAGGATCCGTCCGCAGAATGTACAGTTGGCTCAGTTGCAGCTTGAGCCGAGCCTCCAGGGAAGGATTAAGATTGCTCAGAAGGACGACCCGTTTCTGCAGAAGATACGCGAGTTGATTCTAGCAGGAAAGGCGTCTGACTTTACAGTTGAAGATGACACTATTCGTGTCAAGGGAAGATTGTGCGTTCCTAAGGATGAGGATATCAGAAAGAAAATACTGAACGAGGCTCATTTCGCGAAGTATTCCTTGCATCCGGGAAGCACGAAAATGTACAAGGATCTGCGCACAACATTTTGGTGGCATGGCATGAAGAAGGATGTGGCGTTATTCGTGTCACAATGCTTAGATTGTCAGCGTGTAAAGGCCGAACACCAACGGCCAGGCGGAGAACTACAAAATTTGGCTATTCCACTGTGAAAGTCTGCATGGACTTTATAGTCGGCTTGTCAAGAACTCAGAAGGGGAATGATGCGCTTTGGGTTATCATGGATAGATTAACCAAGTCGGCTCATTTCATTCCAATAAAAGTTACATGGGACGTAGAACGGTCGGCTCAGATCTACATAAATGAAATTGTCCGATTACATGGGGTGCCAGCTTCTATAGTGTCGGATAGAGACGGACGATTCTTATCGCGATTTTGGATAAGTCTGCACTCAGCGTTGGGAACAAAGTTGAATTTCGGTACGGCATACCATCCGCAGACTGATAGTCAGACAAATAGAGTAAATCAGATTCTTGAAGATATGTTGAGATTGTGCGTGCTCGATTCAAAGACAAATTAGGACGCACATCTCGTATTGGCAGAATTTGTCTATAACAACAGTTATCAGGCAAGTATCCAGATGGCCCCGTACGAAGCATTGTACGGACGAAAATGTCGATCACCGATATGTTGGGATGAAGTCGGTGAACAGCAAGTGCTCGGACCAGAACTTGTGGAACAGGCCGTCGAGAAGGTGCGCTTAATTCGAGAAAGACTTAGAGTCGCTCAAAGTCGACAGAAGAGTTATGCAGATGTACATCGACGACCTTTGGAATTCACAGCGGGCGATCATGTCTTCTTGAAGGTCACACCCATGCAAGGTGTGATGCGGTTTGGGATAAAAGGAAAGCTGAGCCCGAGATTCGTTGGACCCTTCGAGATTTTGGAGAAGGTAGCCTCAGTGGCTTATCGACTTGCACTACCTCCGGCTCTGGCTGATGTGCACGATGTCTTCCATGTGTCCCAACTACGGAAGTACGTGCATGACCCAAGTCACGTAGTGAACTTCGATCAGCTGCAGCTGAGCGCTGACCTATCCTACACTGAAGAGCATGTCCAAAGTTTGGACAGAAAAGAGAAAGTTTTGCGGAATCGGACAGTATCCTTAGTCAACGTGCTATGGCGGAACCATGCTGTCGAGGAGTCGATGTGGGAACTAGAAGAGGAGATGCGGGTGAAATATCCCTCGTTGTTTGATAATTTTGGGTAGGACTTTTGCTTTAAGTTTCGAGGACGAAACCTTTTCTTAGTGGTATATTATGTAGTGCCCCGCTCCTAGCAGTTCACTATGTAAGGCTTGTGGCTTGGCTAACTCGGTTGGAACCGAGTATTGGAAAAACTTATTGTCGGTACCGAATCGATCACGGACAAGTGCATAAAAACCTTTCCAACTAATGGATTGGTTGCTCTTGAAATGCGTCCAAAAGCTTTCTCTGGATGTTTTGCTGCTGGTTTTGTTGCTTGGTTTTGATGGATGCTTTTCTGAATGATTTTCGATGATTTGATTTTGTCCGTTTTCATCGATTTGCATAGCATTCATTCTTGAGAATTCTGAGAGAAGAGAACATAATGAGGCGGAGTATTAACCAAACTTTTGGTGCCATTGCAGACTGACGCGTGATGGAAGGCTAAGCGCGCAAGTGTTCCTCTCTCTCTCTGCGATTCTCTAATTTGGTGAGTGTAGATCTCTGTGGTGGTATTGTCCCTTTCTCTATTCCTTCATGCCAACTAAATAATTGTCTTGCAACATCCGTTGATCGATATCAAGTTGCTAATGCCACAAGTCAATACCACTAAGAAGCTAGAGATTGAACATTGAACATTGAAATGATACTTGTCCCTTGAACATTGAATGAATCGATTACACTGTTAACAACATTGAGATTACACTTGCCCATTGAACATTGATTTGACAGCAATGAACTGAACATTGAATTGAAATAAATTGATGCCTAGAATGATGAATATGAAATGCTGGAAATGAACAAGTTGTCTATTTACTTTCAATATTACCATGCACTGTATGCTTATCGAGTTGGTCACGCATTCGCATGGTCATGGACAACTTGTGCACAAGGTTTGGTGGTGTATTTCCTCGAATCGGTAACGGGGCGCCGGGATCGATTCGGCCTAGGAGGAAACATTGGCGTGCTAATGGGAGCACGGGTCTTGCGAGGCATCCTTAGGGGCTAGCTACCTACTTTGGAGTCATCACATTACCTTGAAGTCTTATATGGCAAAGAAATGTCCGTATGGTTTAACAGCGCCAGTGGCCATGTAGTCAGGATACATGCTAATGATCATTTTATGCAGGGGCGGTAAGTATTATTATTATCATTATCTTGTATCTTATGCAGGAAAGCTGGATTCGGCCGATGGTAAAGTAAACATGGTTTCATGAATTACCATGTTATTTGAATTGTGATTTACTCTGAATGTTGCATGTTCCTAATAAGTTCATGATTTAAAATGCTTGTCATTAATAAAATGTTGGTTTAGCTGAGTGGGCTAACGGGGCTCACCAGCGCATTGTTATAATGTGCTGACCCCTCCTCCACAGGTACTGGAGAAGGCTCGGGCGCACATCGCAATTAAAGCTTTCTGAACTGTTGTTTCCTTTCAAGTTGTTTTTCCCTAAAGACGCATAAAGTATTGCGGAGTTTTCAAAGATAGCTGCTTATATTTCAAAGTACTAAAGGGGCATGATGTATGGAATGGAAACTTATTTCATGACAGCCTATCAGTTGTACTTCTTTTCATGAATCAATGTAGTCGATAAGACATTTCAAATATTATCGAGAAAAGTTGTATTCTGACTACAATTATCAATAAAATGAGTATTTCTTCTTCCTATGTTGTGTCCTCATGTTACTGAAATGTGGCTGGGTTTCAAATGTTTCTAAATGACATAACAGTGCACGTTCTTGCCTTGTACAAGTGCAACACCAGACTTGTACGGCATCACGCCTTAGCGAGAACGAACGATTCGGTGCGAATCGAAGCGAGGACGAAAGATTTCCCGAATCGGGACGTGACAATAGGCATCCTCCATAACATAGAGTTTGATGTTAATGCTATGGGGAACTGAAAAGTGGGAGTCCCACTCTGATTGTATGTTGTAAGATTATTGCGTTGCTTTTGGAATAAAATTTACCATTTTTCCAATATATATATATATATATATATATATATATATATATATATATATATAAGGTTGTCTAATTAATTGTAACAGTATGCTCGTGTATAGAGGTCAGAGTGTGAACAAGTGTTTATATGAGCAAGCTAGTGGCCGTATATTAATGATGGATAAAATAGAAAGAGGGTCGTTGAGGTGAGAAGAGAAGGAAATGAGCAGGATTCATATCTATAACTATGATGGAAGGGAGAGGGATCAATAGGTTTTACTGGGAGTAAATGTTAACAGGGTCTTTAAGTTGTGGTTTGGAAATAGTCAGGAAACACAAAGGTGAACAGTGTATTGAGTTGGGAGAATATTGACATCTAGCGGACAGATATAGGTGAAGTGATAACAGTTGATGTGGTTGGGTGAACAAACAAATCACCTAGGTAACAGTCAGGCTAGTATAAGACATAGCACAGTTGGAAAACCAGTTCTTGGACCTAAGGCACTAACATTTGGATTATGGGGATGTCAGCAATTAACCTCATAGGTGCATGTTCAATTATTTGGTCATCATTCTATATATTAACGCCCCAGGCATAGAGGGTTTTAATTTTTGTTTTATTGTCAAATAAATAAATAAAATAAAATCTAATTTATATAATTTCTAATTGTTCCCTAGGTTCTTTGGACGACTCAGACTTGGACGTTGGATCAACTGTTTCACCACTACAGCATCCGGAACCAGGCAGAACCAGGCAAGTGTACATTGCCAATCTTGTACTTCAGTTTAAAATATTTATCTTTTAAATACCTGCTTGATTATATTGTTGCAACACCTAGGACCGTGTTCGGTACTTCACGTCCGAATCACATTCGGGTGCCGATGGACGTTTGGACCACCGGGTAGCGATACTAGATATTCACACTTGCGTTACCGCGACAACATGTTGTGGGGTACACTCTGACCTAAGACATGTTCATGTGACACTACATTATTGACGGATTCTCGTACTTGATTACATCTTGATTTACGGAATTTTGTATCTGATTCTAGGACGATGACATTAATATACATGTATTGTTTCTTTCTATTACAACTCGTTGTCCTAGCTAGAGGTTCTGATCGAGCGTCTCGTGGATACGAAATGTGAAGTCACATGGAAGGAAATAACATACACCGTGCGCATGGACTACTTTCCCACATTGCTACTGTTGCCTCTTTCCCAGAGCTTCGGATATTCATATTACCACAGTTTCTTACCGGAACTGCGGAGCCATCATTAGTTACCGGAGTTCCGTACCAGATCTCCGGAGTACACCGTGACAGCCCGTGTGTTCGAGTGATGTTCTCAAATTGCATTTTCATATTAGTTGGTTATGTTAGATTCACCCACCTTTTGCAGTCATATTTACTTTACCTATATATTATCACTGTTGTACACCTGGCTTGTATATTATGTACCTTGTTGCGTCCCACTGAGGACTTGGTTTCCTTCCAGGTTAGCCGCTTGGACTACAGAGAACTTTGCTGGATTGTTGATGAGTTTCCATTATTTTTCATGTATGTACTCTTGCAGGTATTCACTCTTTCATAGTTTGTCTTATATTCTTGTTGTTTTGATCGCTTAGTAGCATAGTATTTATAGACTCATATTACTACTTTCGAGTCTATTCGGACAATATGATTATTAGGCTGCAGACTGGTTCTCATACTCCCCATTCTTTATGATTTTGTCCGTGGATTGAGATATAAACATGTTATAGAGGTAGTTACACCAATCTAGGACAGCTTTGCGTATTCAATTTTGGACTGGAGTTCACTTGGATACGTAGCTGGCCATTGTCACGTGACCTAGTTCCGTGTATTTTAGGACTGAGACGTGACATGATTTTTGTTAAGTATAAAACATAATTCATATATCTATATAGTAGGCAAGCAAAAACTCAGCACACACATACACCCGCAGGACTAAGGTGTGGAATATATATATATATATATATATATATATATATATATATATATATATATATATATAGGGGGGTAAAGGTTGCGTACATCTTGACCTTTCTCAAATCCTGCATAAGCGTAAGCCTCGTTGCACTGAGACACACCCTAAATCCAAGCTTAACTATTCTTCGTGGTATTTCAAAGCTCAACTATGTCATAATGTGTTGTACTATTATGAATATGATTCGCCGTGATGCTAACACAACACCACAAACATGATACGCATTTTGGCTTGTCCTATAGTATTTTGAGAGTGTCAGAGGTATCATATCAGATACTTATCCGACAAAGACACGAAATGAAAAGACACCAATATTTAGAGCAGAATACTTCCTACGTTATAGCCAACTCCTTGTTGATATCATGCACTCATAAATAAGAAAATGAGAATAAAGATGGAATAATAAGGGTGAGAAACACATTTTCCACTTAATGATACGTGCACATCATGCATTATAAATGCAAAGTTTCAAGTTTGATCTCTCCATATCAAGTAGTCTCTAAGTTGAAGAGGGCAATAGATTGTAACCTAATCTATACTTTTTACCACCTATCCATACATTGTCAAAACAATATGGCACAACTCCCTCATAGAATAAAGCAGCAAAAATGTTTGATGGAAGGTTTAGAATGAATTAAAAATGACCCTCATTTGTTCCATTATAAAGGTAGAAAAATGAGGGTAGAGAATATAATTTACTTTATATTTTGGTTATCATCACTTCTGCCTTTCTAAAAAATAATTACCATCTATGATCCACAAACTGGTTCACTAAAGAAAACCCATATGGGCTATGTTGTTAGAGGCGACGCCTAGGCGACCTAGGCGTATAGATAAAAAAAATTGTTGACTCGCCTTGGGTTAATTTCTCTTGTTTGTGGTGATGGTCACCTAGGCGACTACCTAGAGTCGCCTAGAACTTTGAAGTTAGCGAACTTTGTAGGAGTAGAAGAGAAGTACCCACATTCTAGGACGACACCTAGGCATGCATAGGCGGGTCAGGATGCCTGTCGCCTCTCCTAGCGCCCATAACAACATAGAATACCAGTATTTCTTTGACAGATCGAAGAATATTTTCTTTATGGGTTGACCATCTTAATCTCCTAGATTAACAGTGTAGAAAATTTCATGGGGCCTGTGGAAATGTAAAGAAGATCTATGGATACGAACCCATGTCTAGGCAAAAGATTTACAGAGTAAGCAAGTGATTTGAGCTATACCTTTGTCTACAGTAGACTTATTGATTCTCTAGGGCAAGATCGCGCCATACATCCCCATCCACTGGTTGAGTTTCCTGACCTGTTGAATAAATCAGTTACAACATGGAAAAGGAAGTAAATCGGTCCCTTTTACGGCTATTCTTACATGCCAAATCACAAAACATATGTCGGAAACATTAACATCAAACGTCAAATAGTATGATGCAAAATATTTCTAGAAGATTCAAGCATTCACAAAGCATATGTGGATTGTGAATAAGCAACAGATAATGATCCAGATCATATACTATTCATAATATAAGATATAGTTACCGGATAACACAGTGCCATCATACCAAAAACAACATAAAGCAAATACATACCCCAACTAGAGAATGTAAAGAAAGGAAGAAAAAAAAAAAGAGTCACCATCTCCAACTAAACTCTAAGGCCTTGTTTGCATTGCAGGTACATTTCATCATGTTTGCTCAAACGCACATAACGGAATGCTCATCAGACTAGCATTCCGGAAATGCCCATTTTGAGACACGAAGAATGGCCCAAGTTGCGAAAACGACCGTCCGGAGTGGAAAGTGTTTGGAACCAAATGGAGTCCTGGATGAAATGTAACCGCAATCCAAAGTGGCCCTAAATCTTCATAACCACACAATTTTCGATCCTCCATTCCACCACAAGCTTGTTAAGGTAACAAGCCGGCCTGCGGGCCTCGTCTTTAACAAGGCACGCATTCCTATATATATGTTTCAACTGCTTAGAGCATCATTAGTAACTAGTAAGGCTCATCCCATTTTCTAGATTTAGAATGTAGGATATCATTTTGTAGAATAGTAAGTTTCATCCCTAGTTCCAATTTCTACAATTTCGGTCCCATCCTACTCATTTTGTAGAATAGTAAGTCCCAATTTGGAGCCCAACTTTCTACATTCTAGATTTTACATTATTTTTTTACCACATCAATTTTTGATCACACAATCTTTGGGACCGGAGCTCACTTTATCATTCCCTACTATTCTCATACAAATCCAACTCATTCTACATTTAACTTTTTTTTGAATTTTTGGGCCCCAAATTGCATTTGAGAGTCTCAACTACTAATGATGCTCTAAGTAAAACAGAAGTTTCATATATGAAAGCTCTATGCCCAACCCAAGTACATATTACTTTGGTATTATGTAAAATTGGTTTTAAAGTTGATTGTACAGAGGGGGGGGAGATATTTACTGGTAGTGGGGTCCTCGGCGTCGTCGGTTCGAGGGGCGATCTCTGACGGCAGAGGGATATCTGAAACAGAAAAGCATGCAATCGATCAACAGAACAACACAATTATCATTATTATTACTACATGCTGTATGTATGTAGCAGCAGAAAGCAACCAAACATAACATAGATGAAAAAGTTTGGTTGTTGACAAATGAGAGAGAGAGAGAGCATCGTACCATCTTGAGGGAGAGTCTCTCTCATCCATTCCTCATCCACAACGTCTACCAGGATGCCCAGGCTCAGCAGCTCTGCTGCCATTTCTCCTTTCTCTCTCTCTCTCTCTCTCTTTCTATCTCTCTTTCCCTTTTAACAACATAAATAAACCCCACTTAAAACTCTGAATATATGTCTTTAAAGTAGTTCTGTTTACTTTGAACAACTTGGTTTTATGGTGTGTAGTGGTTACCACCTTGTGCTTTCAATACACTGATGTGGGTTCGAACCTTCTTAGAAATTGTTTTATTTTTTTTTTTCTCGGCCCTCTATTTTCTCATATATTTTGTCCTTCACATGATTACTATTTGCTACAGCTTCTCAAATAATAATTTGGGTTATTTAGTTTTATGGTCTCGTATAATATTGAAATTTTATGTTTGAGTTTTCATATTGTTCAGGAAGACAATCCAAAAGTGGATACCTAAAAGCAAATTTGAATATTATACGAGATCCTAAAACTAAACGGAAGTATGAGAGGTTTTATGACTTGGGTTATTTAGTATTAAGGTCTCATATAATATCGGAAATTTAAGTTTAAGGTCTCTGTATTCACTAGAAGAATATTTGGGTCTTAATTGTAATAGTTGATTTGATTGGCCGTCAAAAATGGAGATCTAAACATAAATTTTAACTTATACCCTTAACTATTCTATTTTTTCAACTTGATACCCAAAACTTTTTTACTCGACAACTTTATACCATCAACTATTGCATATTTTGAACTTTGTACCCTCCGTTAGCCATGGAGTAAGTTTTCGTTTAATTTTTTTTTACTAAATTAACCCCCGTGCCAGAGCCCCCTCTCCATCCCTCAGGCCATCTGCTCCCTCCCCTACCCTCTCTCCCTCTACCGCGGTCTCTCCGCCATGGCCCTCGGCCCCGCCCCCGCCCATATCGCCTACTCCGTCTATGACAAGAAGGACCTCTCCCAGCACAACCCCAACCCCAGCCTTATCCCATTGGTCCATGTGCCCTCCGGCATCCTCACCACCATCTCCAACAACGCGGTTCAAACACCGATGGACACCGTCAAGCTCCATGACAGCCCATACGGAGGGGTATTCAACTGCATCATGAGGATTCTGAGAGAAGAGGGTTTGGGGGCATTGTTCAGGTCATACTGGACGATGGTACTTATGAACGCATCGTTCACTGTGGTGCATATCGCAACGTACGAGAGGCCGCCGTTGGCCCCTCTCCCTACCCCCACCGCCACCCCCACCCACCCACTCGTTTTTGTCGTCGCTACCGCGTCGCTGCCAATGTCGCAATGATTTTTGTTGCAACTTTTGGTCATTTAGTTTTTTTTTCAGTTAAAACTGGTAGAGTATTAACTTGTACAATTATAGTTGAGGCATCAAGTTGTCTAGTTTTAAATTTTAGGATATCAAGTTAAAAAAATAGAATAGTTGAGGGTATCAAGTTGAAATTAAATCTTTTAAATATTATACGAGACTCTAAAATAAAAATATGTGAGGGTTGTGTGACTTGGGTTATTTAGTTTTGTAAGGTGGGGTTGTATGACTTGGATTATTTAGTTTTATCATGACCAGTCGAGAATGAGACTTGTGACACTATTGTTTGCATTTAACCTAATCTCAGCAACCACATAACCCCCATGCAGTGCCGGACTTTAAATTTTGAGACCCTGAGGCAAACTCTAAAAATGGTGCCCTCAAAGCCTAATGCTCATAGAGATTTTTTTTTCTCATGGACGATGATACAATAGTATCAACACAGAAGCTAGGAAATAAAGTAATAAATTAAATACAATACAATATCCAAAATAATATGTTATAATAAAATTCTAATGAAACTGAAGATGTTTCAAACCAAAAACAAAATTTAATATACTAGGCAAATAATAAAAAAGCTAGCAACGCTTAGGGTAGTTCATAGACAATAATAAAAAAAAAGAAAACAAAAAATTGTAACTTATTCTCTTGTTCAGTTACCTCCAAGAGGAACAAGAAATACACACACAAAAGAGATTGACAACAATGAAAGGACATAGGAGATTGAGACAGATGATGGAAGGGTAGAGGAGATTGAGAACATTAGACTGTTAGAACGAATGAAGGGAGAAATTATCTTGACAACAACTGCACAATTTTTTTCTTTATTTTGACGTATTCTTGTATATGACGTTTAGACGGGACCAGCCATATATATATATATATATATATATATATATACATATATATATATATATATATATATATATATATATATATATATATATATATATTGTATTTAAGATAAAACTAGTATGTACCATGGCCCTCTTTTGATACAAAATAATTATGGTGTAGTGTTGTTATGTTAGACTTGCACATTAGAAGTCCAAGGTTCAATTCTTGGTTGTAATATTTTTTTAAAATTTACTTTTATTTTAGTTTTTAATATATTTTTTATATTATACATGAGCCCCATTTTAAAATTTTGTCTAGGGCCCCATGAACTCAGGGCCAACCTTGCGTTTAGATATCTATAAAAAAAAATTATATGATGACTGATTAGAATGAGTTTGATGAAAAAATTATATGATGACTGATTAGAATGAGTTTGATGGGCTTTTATTTAGAATTGGACTTACATATAATAACTATATATATATATATATATATATATATATATATATATATATATATATATATATATATATATATATATATATATATATATATATATAATTGGTGCCCTCTAAAATTTTGGGCCCGAGACGACCGCCTCATGTGCCTCATATAAAGTCCGGGCATGCCCCCATGGCAGCAGTTTCGATGGGAGCGACTGTAAGCTCTCTGAAAGTTTTTATTAGATTTAATTAGAGCGATTAAGAATTTAATATGATTAATTATGATTTTATAAGTTATTAATAATTTTTCACTTTTATTTTTTATTACCATCGACACGTTATCGTGACTTTCAAATTAGGAGCACAAGACTAGTAATTTTTTCTAAACCAGTTTGTCATGCATGATATACTCGAGACACTCTACACCCATGACCTTCGTGTCCCACTTAGACACACCATCTTGTGTTCCATTTTATCGTAAAACTTTTTGTCACCCCCAGTTTTCGAATTAGGAGTATTTTCGTCATTTTTCAAGTTTTATAATTTCTATGAATTTTTATTTATTTTATGTGATTTTTTGGGATTTATTTGGTTTGGTTTGGATTTTATCCAATTCAGACTCAAGTTGGAGACCCAGGTAGCCTGGACCCTAGTGGGACCCACATACTAGCTGGGCTTGGCCACGTACCATCCTAATTAGGTTAGAAATCATAAACCCTATTTTCATGGCTTAATTAGTCATTTTAGAGGCTTAATTAGTATTTCGATTTAAACCGAAACGAACCCGAACCAACCTAACCTAAGTCTATTGGGTTTGGGAGCTTAATGGGCTTCACCCAAACCCAATATCCCCCCCTCCCCCCCACATGGCCGGCCACAAGAGTAGGAGCCCCCCTTTTCTTCTTCACTAAGAAACTCTTCTCTCTCTCTTTAATTTCTTTCTTTCTTCAAGCTCTTCTTCCTTCAAGCAAATCAACCTTAGGTAAGCTTCAATTTTTCCCCATTTAGTTCTCCTTTACATTTATTTCCTTCACCATTAATGTAGAGAAGAGGATTCTATACACTTTGCCCCTAGAATATGTAGGTTTTCCTAAAAATCTAGGTTAGGGATTTAATTGGGGGTTTTCCATTAGAGGAGTATATATATATATGTATATATATATATATATATATATATATATATATATATATATATATATATATATATATATATATGAGTATGTATTTATATTTATATGTATTTGTGTGTATGTAGAGAGTGGTGGTATTGGTGTCATGAGATGGTGGTGGTGGTGTTTGTGTGAGTGTGTAGGTGTGCTTGTGTGAGCTTGTGTGAGAGTGTGTGGGTGTGCTTGTGTGAGTGTGTGTGAGAGAGTGTGTGTGTGTGTGTTTGTGTGAGAATGGTGATGGTGGTGGTAGTGTCATGAGAGTAGTGGTGGTGGTGTGAGAGAGTGTGGTGTGTTAGAGTGTGTGTTAGAGTGGTAGTAAGTGTGAGAGAGTGTGTGTGTTTGTGTGAGAGTGGTGGTGTGTGTGTGTTTGTGAGAGTGTGTGTGTGTGTTTGTGTGAGGGTTGTGTTTGTGTTTGTGTGAGAGAGTGGTTGAGTGAGGTGTGTGTGTGTATATATATATATATATATATATATATATATATATATATATATATATATATATATATATATATATATATATAGGCATGTGTGTGTGAGTGTATTTATATACATATAGATACGTATGTGTGTATGTTTATAGAGAGATATATGGATAGATATCTAGATTACTATATATCTAGATATCTATCCATATATCTATCTATCTATCTCTCTATAAACATACACACATACGTATATATATGTATATAAATACACTCAACACACATGCCTATATATATATATATATATATATATATATATATATATATATATATATATATATATATATAGAAGGAGAGAAGTAGAAGAAGAAGAGGATGAGCCACAGCAGCTGCTGTGGGGGGGGGGGGGGGGGGGGGGGGGGGGGGGGAGGGAAAGTGGGCTGCTGCCCCCCCCCCCCCCCCCCCCCCCCCCCAAACAGCACAGCAGCAGCAGCAATTGAAGTGGCAGCAGCAGCAGCAGCAACTAAAGTAGCAGCAGCAGCAGCCTAAGGTAGCAGCAGCCCCCCCCTTTAAACCCCCCTTAACCCCCTATATGAACCCCCCATATATATATATATATATATATATATATATATATATATATATATATATATATATATATATATATATATATATATAGGTAGATGTATATAGATTAAGAAGAATAAGATTAGAAGAAGGAAAAGATGAGAAGAGTAAGAAGAAGTTTAGAAGAAGTAGGAAGAGAAGATTAGAAGAGAAGGAAGGAAAGGGAATAGGAAAAAAAGGGGAATTAGAAGAAGATAGGAAAAAAAGAATGAAAAGAAGATTAAGAAAGAGAATTTGAATAAGAAGAATAAGGAAAGGAATAAGAGGAAGAGTTAGAAGAAGAATAATTAGGAGAATAGGAATTAGAGGAGGAAGGAGAAGTAGAAAATAGGAAATCGATTTAGGAGAGTCGAGTTGGAGAGTGAAATCGAGCTCCGAGTATCGGAACGCGATGAAACTTGACGTAGGCCTAGAATACGTGAATTAGATTTTTGCGGGTAGGCTCCCGAGTGGAAATCGGGGTCGTAGGGCGCCGGTATCGCGTCGTACCATTGCGTATCTTGAAATATTCAAGATATCGACAATGGACTGTATCTTGGACTGGATGTCCACTTTACCTAGGTATTTTGGTAGGTAACGTATGTATAGTTTAGTATCCTACTACCCTAGGGAGATCGGGTCAAAATACCAAGCGTAGATAGGCTAACTTGATAGTTGCCTAAGTTAGAATTTTACCCTTTTTAAGGGTAAAATAGGATATTGGCCTACGGCCAAGATTTGAGTTTCCGAGTCCAAGATGGACTTGGATATGAGTTGTAAGGGTTGGTAATGATTAGAAATAGTCGTCTAGACCTAGTCTTGACCTCGGTTGACTACGGTTGACTTTTTAGACCAAAAGTCAACTATGGGTCAACACTTTACCCAATTTAGTCCCAAATTCCATTTAACTTGGACAATTGACCCAAAGTCAACTAATAGTCACCAGTGACCTAGGGTTGACGTAGGGTTGACCAGAGTCTTACCGTTGACCAAAAGTCAACGGTAAGCCAATTTTTGACCTAGTTTGATTCGGATTGACTTCTAATGTTCTTCCATGACCAAGATTGACCTAACTAGACCTATCTTGACCTAGTATGACTTTGTTAGGCCTAATATGACTTAGATTAACCCTGTACCATCTAGTTTGACCTTGTTTGACCTAGACAGACTTAGTTTGACGTGTCTTGACCTATTTTGACTCAGTATGACTTAATTTCACTTCCAAACCATTATATTGATACAGTATTCCATCTATAGGTCCTCGAGGCACTGATCTTGGACTCAGTCGAATTATCCATCACAGTATAGGCGAGTACATTCTCTGATAATATTTCTGTTTTATGATATCGTCTTTGTTTCTAGTATTTAGTGTAGATTATCCTTGTTCTCTTGATACATTGTTCACACGGATTGATATTTGTCTGGATCCCGTCATAAGATGTTATTCCTCTTATATATGGTATACACTGGGCAAGTCTTCATTGCTTATTATTCATTGTATAAATACGATTCCTGCGTAGGCTCGCGACCTCCTCAGAGAATACGTATCATGACGTGTACTGGATCCACTATATTAGTCAGGGATGGGGGTGTTAGCGTAGATATGTGATCAATACCCCATGGTATTATATTGTATCATCATTGTATCACTATAGTATTCTCATTGTATAGTGTTAATCATACACTCACGTATGATTAGCCAGGCCAAACATTTATCAAGTTCTAAGCCGATCACATGTTGAAACTAATACTAAACTCACATAGATATAGTTCCAGATTGTTGTACATGATTTATATTGTTTTCCTGTTCTTACATTCAGATTACAGCCTTGACATGCCTTACCATGATTCATGTACATATTATTTACTTCGTAGATTCTCTCTATTTACTGCTATATTTTCAATATCGTCTAACTAGAATTGTTATTTGAGATTTGTGCTCGTTCCATCCTGACTGGATATGTTGACAAAATTTTACAGATTGTGGCGAAGAGGATTGTCCTACCTACTACGGTCCGGTTGACGTAGTGGACGTAGACTTGGAGACCTTGGTTCAGCAGGGCTTAGCTTCGCCCGACGAGCCTCTAGCTTAGTTTAGTTAGACTAGACATTTTGGACTGGACCTTGTCTCCAGCTTGCTACTTGTGTTATTATATTATATTATGGATTGTATTAGAGACTTGGACTTAGACTTGTATATTATTTGTGTTTGGACTTGATAGGTTATATTTTATAGTCTTGTTGTCTTTATCTTTCAGTCTTTACTTATTATCTTAGAGTTGTGATTGAGTATTCATATATTATCATTGCTTGTCCTCCATTCGGAGTTGACCATATTCTCGACAGGTTTTGATATTATATATAAACTGTTTAGAGTAGAAAACCTACAGCGTTCCACGTCGTTTTTACGGTGAGGGCTGGGCGTTGTCACGTGCACGTGCCCTTATAGCGGGTGCGGGTCGTGACACTTTTCGAACATTTGACCCAATCTCGATTTACCCCCACTGAGTCACATTTACTTCCAACTTGAATTGGAGACGTCATTTTGACCCAAATTTGTCAACCCAAGATATGAACACGGACCATTTTGAGCCTACTACACACATGCCACTTGTGTCCCATCCAATTGAGTTCTCGTGTACTATTTATTTATCCATGATTATAAATGGCTAATTTAAGTCATTTTAATCATTAAGACTCAATTAGACCCAATTGTGACCCAACCCAACTCAATTGGACCCAACCCAAGCACCATGACATCCCCCTCACCCATACCCAAATACACAACACCAACTATCCCTACAAAATACACAAATACTACATATCACATCACCATACTCTCTCTCTTTCTCTCTCTTTATTTTCAACTACCCACACAAACCACCATAACGCCCCTCTCCCCTTGGGAACAACACTTTCTCTCTCACACTCAAACACCCCCCATGGCTGGCCACACTCTCCCTCTCTTTCCAACCCACTTCCTCTCTCTCTCTCTCTCTCTCCTCATAGCCTACTCTCTCCCCCTCTACAACCCGACCACCACAACCCCCCTCTTCTTCCTTCTTCTTCATAAACACCATCACCATCTCCCTCTCCATCACTGTAGTGCCCCGTCCCGCAATGTCAATCGGAGGAATCGGAACGCCGACGGCGTTGGAACTTAGCCTTGCAACGGCTACTCGAAGGCTCGTTCGGTCGAGGCGACTCCTCGCTCAGGTGGGGTAGTTTCGGTGAACTTGCCTCATCTTAGCCTTCACTTAATAACTCGCATGTTTTCAACTTATACAAGTAGGCTAATATAAAAGCTACGAACGCACATAGCTAAGGGAATAATCCCGACCCGTCGGAATGTCTTAGAACATGAAAAATGGTCCCACGGTCTTCATAGAAGTCAGCTCAGCGTGCTTTCAAATGATACTCGATCCTTCGATCCCGTGGCTTGGGAGAAGGAAGTTGGCTTAAGTTGCTAAGTTGTCCCGACACTTGAAATAGCCTAAGTCATAGGCGTCGCTTGCGTGAATGCTTGGTAAAGCATGCACGGTCCCGTCGTTTTGCCCCAACACTCGAATCAGCCTAAGTCATAGGCGTCACCGCGTGAGTGCTTGATAAAGCATGCACGGTCCTGTCCCGCAAGGCTTGGCATAGCCTTCGTACGTCTCGCAAGTTAAGTCGTCTTGCACGGCTGTTGGCTTAAGTCTAGGCACGAACTTGGTTGTTCAAAGTCGACCCGTGTATAGCACGCTCCCTCGATGCGTAGCTCGGCGTAGCCCTTGCTCGTCGAGTCGTTGCCCGAATAAGTTAAGACAAGTGTTGCGTTGGGCTATCGAAGCCATTTCTAGCACTGTCCCGCTCCATTTGCGGTTGTCAAGTTGCGTAGTCCCTTGAGAACAAGGCTCGTCGTATAAGTATATGACTTGAGCGATAGCGTCGCCTAGAGAACCAGGTCTGTCTAAGGCACGAGCTATGGCCGGTTTAGTGAAAAGCTTACCACGAGATCGGTCCCGATGTAAAACCCCTAAATTTCTACTAGTATTTTTTATTTTATTATTAAATTTGGTACTAATTTAAAATTTTGTATTGTACGTCGCTTAGTCGTATTGAACGTCGTACAAAGATTTACGTTTTTCGTATTACTCCTCGAGTGCGAATATGTGCGAGGTACATATTTTTAGAAAAATAATTTTTACTTTTATTATCGGTAATGGTTTCAAAATTATATATATAATAATTATTTTTTATTAAAGGCAAAGCCTATTATTTATTTATTTATAAAAATGCTATTTATTGAATAGTGGTAATTTAGAAAAGTAGAAAATTATTTCATGTATATTTTCAAAATTTATTTTTATTACTTATAATAATTTATTTAGTAAGAAGGTATTTTAAAGATTTGATTATTTATGTTTAATTTCGTAATTGTTTTATCTAAATTATTAAATGTAGTTTAAAAAAATTTCATATTAATATTTATTGTTGTTTTCGAAATTTATTTTTATTATTCCAAAAAGATATTTAAAAATATTTATTATTTTCGAAATTATTATTATTGGTATTTTGAAAAATATATTTGGAAGTTATTGTGGCCATTTAAATTATGATTTAATCTTTGAATTTATTTAAATATATTAACTTAATGCGTATAATTGAGATTTGATTTATTTAAATTGATTTTAAACTATAAGGATATAATTAGATTTAAATGAGATTTATATTTGGATTTGGATTTAAATAAAGTAGAGAATTATCTAACGGAATTTTTAAACTACTCATAATCCTATCTAACTGGGAATTCTCACATCCTATACATAGGCAGGTACTCCTCCAGAAATTTCTCACATCCACAAATTGCCACAACCCAAAACTTGTGCATCGTGTCTATGTCCCTTCCCCTCCATTATTTTTTTTTACATGTACATTTTTCTCTCACGTCCGACAATTCCGGATGTTCCTCTAGGTCGTGTGGGACATTCCTCGACACGACGCAACTCCTAACCCTAAAACCTAAACCTGATTCTTACGACCTCCGTCTGCCATGACTCCGACATCTCGTTCTCCTCAACCACGCCACCGCAACCAACCAACTCATCCCCGCGCACCATCCCCCTCCAGGTCGTCCCCGGCCACTCCGTCAATAATCGACATGCCAATAGTCGACCAGCGACCCAGCCGCCTAGTTACCAGCACTAGGACCCGACCCCCTCCGACAACATCCGACACCACTGCCATCACAGTCCCCAAAACCACCTAGCCACCAAACCGGCAGACCACCGCCCAGCCCTACTCGTCGCCAACCACCAGGAAACACCACCACTGTCGCCCCAAAATCCGGCCACTTCCCAGCCAAAACCGTACCCGCCACGGCCACCGGCCGGAAAGCCCCAAACCACCACCACTACCAGCAACCGAAATAAATCCCAAACAAAAATAAAAAAACCCTAATTCTAAACTCACCGTCGGAGTCCCATCCAACCGTCGTACTCAGCCCGGCGGCGTCCACTGAGGCGAGCCATCCCTCTCGTCGATCCGATGCCCGCCGCCGCACGACCCCACCGCTGATCGCCGTCCCCTCCGCTGCCGGCGCCATCTTCGCCGCTCCCCCGCTCCCACGCCCTTCCTCCCTTTCCCAGGCGCCGCCGGAACCCCAGGCGCGCTGCTGCCGCGTCCCGACCCGGCCACGCCCCGGCGCCAGCGACTTCGCCTCCCGTTTCCTCTTTCCGACCCCAGCTCTCTCCTCCTCCGCGCCTGACCGAAACCCCCGACCTTCCTCGCACCGCCGGCGCAACTCCAACCATGCGCGCCGCAGCTTCCCCCGCTCGGAGCCGAACCCATCCGCCCGGCGTCTCCGCCCTCGTCCTCCCCCGGCGTCTCCGCCCTCGTCCTCCCCCGGCGTCCGCCCTCCTCTTCCCGTTCCCTTTCCAGCTCTTCCGACCTTCTCTCTTCCCTCCCGACCCGTCTCGAAACCCTTTTCAGTCTCTCTCTCCGCCCTCTTCTCACTTCTCTCTCTCTCACACTCGGTCATCCTCTCTCTCTCTCTGTCTCAAAAAAAAAGAGGAATGCCCCCTGGGTTTGTATTCTTTGTTTGTTTTTTTTGTATTCTTTTTTTTATATCTATTATTATTATTATTTATTTCTCTTTTCTTTTTGCATCTGTTGTATTATTAATAATATTATTATTATTTATTATTATTTATTATTATTATTATTATTATTATTATAAAAAGATAAAGAAAAAAAGATGAAGATGTTTTTAGTGCATTCTTGATATTGGGTTACAGTAAAAAGATTTTATATATTCTAAGTTGTTATTTCATTCTCTAAGTTTGGTATTTCATAAATTTTTTTCATATTTTTTTTGTTAATTATTAGTTATTATTATTTGAAATACATTACTACATTACGCCTTGAAAAGTGATCAATTATTTATGAAAATATATTTTGGGCTTGATAAAATTTATTGTCTAAATATTTTACTTGTACTTTTTAGATTATAGATACTAATGGGTATTGGCGCTACATCCATGGATTTTGAAACCTTGAAGATACTAATATATTATTTTGTATTTCTTATCATATTTTTAGGTATCGAAAATATCTATCTCACTATATTGACTAATAATAATGTAGTTTTCAAATTTTATATATATATATATATATATAATATTTACAAGTATTTACGTAAATTTTTTTTTGAGATTTATATATAGTTTTCTAAAAATTATATATAATACTCCCTAAATTCCTTCGATTACCATCATGTCCAATCATACTCATTCCCTTGTCAGTTCTTACTCTATGACTACCCTAACTAGTCTGACCATTCTGGACCCAATGGACCAGTCCGTGCCGCCATCCGAGGCCGTCATGCGTAGTTGTAACATCGCAGTCATACTCTATGCCACATGATCATAGCACCACACCAGGCAGCTCACCAGGCGTCGCAACAGGCAAGTATACCTTGCTAATTAACTGTCAATTATTTATTTTTCTGCATTATTTATTTTGTTCATATTATTAGTTTCCCTTGTTAGAAACTGTGCGTCCAAGCCACACTTGGGTGCAAGCGACTTTATTAGTCGTTATTTTATTTATGCATGATGACTTAGTGTTAGCGGACTACCTTCTTGTTGGGGGATATCCTTATATCTTCTTTGGCTGTGACACTCACACTACACGGTTGGAGACATATTGCTAGGGGCACGACTTATTGACTAGCTATCTCTAAAGTCGTATGACGGTAGATGATCGTAACTGCTATGACTAGGGTTTTAGAGACTCAAGCAGTTACAAAACTGGACGAGCCATGGACATGACTTGACAGTGTGGAAAATATTGGGAGAGGACAGTCGCTAGTGCGTATGGGAATCCAAACAGGTAAACCACGGTCTCCGGATGAAACTGTGGCGATATATTTGTAGATGCTCTCTGACGTTTTAGACGTTACAGACGGATACAGATGACTGGATGCCAGTTACGTACACATAGCCTAAAATCCCACCCATGTGCATGAAAGTTGTCCTCTAAATTGCACAATAGGCGGTTAGAATCTCCTTTGCATATTTGTGTCTAGGATAGTCATTTATATATTATTTTATTCTGATAGTTCATATTAGCTTGTTCTTCCTGTATCTTGCTACGTCCGTTTGAGGACCTGGCCCCAGGTGTGTGTTCATGTCTTCCGCAGGTATTGTAGCCAAGGCCGTGGTCTTCTCCATTCTTCCGAAGACGATTGCGCTTGGTTCGTCTTGCCATTTTATTTGATCGATTCTTGTACATTTCTTTTATTGAGATAGTTGGTAGTGGACTTTGTCTCCGCCCAACGATTGTATTATAAATATTTGAGTTGATATTTATATTATTATTCTTTTCATTGTGGATGAGATTTAGTTTGTCTTGGATTACTACATTTTACAGCTTATGTATTTATACGAGGCCTACGTACTTCGTATGAATACAACTGGCATGTCTACGTACTTAGTCCTACGTATATTGGGACTGGGGCATTACACCCGCGGCTTGGGAGTCTCGCTAAGTCTTGATAAGTCCCGCACACGAGATCGGTCCCGCGGCTTGGGAGTCTCGTTAAGTCTCATAGAAAGAAGGAAAGCATGGTCATTTTAAGGAAGGATTTGATAGATCGAGTTGAGTATGCATGGTCATTGGACAACTTGTCGACAATGTGTAGTCTTCTCGAATGATTGTCGGGGCACAGGGATCATTCGGCCCGGGGGAAGCGCGTTGCGGCTCAAAGTAGGATGCTGGATAACCGCATGGAAGACTTCGACGCCTCCGGGCTAGCTACCCGTATAGGGACGAGCCGATATCCCACGAGCCAGTCCAAGATAGCTTGACATTGCTAGTGACCACTCATGTAGATGTGTCGACAGATAGTGACACACCGCGTGTATGCCTTTGGATTGAGTCTAGAACTTGAATCATGTCTAGTCGGTAATACAAGGTCTGGGCCGAAGATTGGGCTGCAGCATAGACACCGTTCTTGGCACGATAGATGGCATCGGGATATTCATGGAATCAACACTATGTTTCACAAGTCTTGTCTAAGTTAGCAAATGAGTCGATCAGGAAGGCCGCAAGGCGGTAGCATGATAAGTCTTGATATGTTGCGAGGCGCGGCCTCAATCTTGAAGCACGAACAAGTCTAAGCAAGGTCTAAAGGCACGACCTGCACGAGTCGTTCCGTTGTCGCCTTTGGCATTTGAATCGTTGGCACGAGAATTGGTCTAGTGATCTTGAGTTTAATACAAAGTCTTAGCACGGCCGAGTTCGCATGAGTTTCTCCTCGGCGAAGCACTATCTCGAATATGTTGAAGTCGCGAATAGAGTATAGCACGACCCTGCCATCCCAAGTTTAAGTTTGGTCAAGTACATACACGATGAGGCACTGCCTGAATCGAAATACACGATGGCATTGTTGCACGACCATGTCGTGGTACATCGGTTTGGTCAGGCGTCGTGGTCTTAAAATTGATCCTAAGGCAAGACTAGAAAGACAATCGAAGGTTTAAGCTGCACAAAGTAAATGAACGTGTCGGTGTTGTATGGGTGGGCGAGGAGCTCACTCCACCAGTACAGTTGAATACTGACACCCACACAATGTTTATGTGCAGGCACAGGTAGAAGCTCGTGGCGCGGAGCTCGCTTGGATGCGTCGAGGCACGGAGTTCCTTGGCGATTCGAAGCGTGCGGCCGCGTGGATTGAAGACTTATACATGACATAATGTATGGACATTGCCTTACGGAGCTTCCGCTGACTTCAAGCATTGTATCGAGAGATGAGAGAGAGTAAAGTGACTTGTAAATGAGAAAAAAAGTGAGCACGGGAGACTTGTAATTTGGCCTTGCGCCCACAAATGTAATCTTGTATTCAATATCAATAAAGAGCTTCTTTGAATGACTTGTGTTCATGTGTGTTTATTCTAAATTTCCGCTGCATGTCTCAATATTTATGCTTAGGACTTCTGTGCGACGACCCCGTCGCCGCCGATGTAATCGACCGTTATGAAACTGTCTTGCACGAGCGTAATCTAGGCTCGTGCGGCATCACGCCTTAGCGAGGACGATCGCTCCTACGGGAGCGGGGCGTGACAATCACTTCTCTCCCTACAACCCGACCACTACAGCCACTCTCTCTCCACCTCCTCCTAGGCCAACCGACAACAACACCTCCCTCACCCCCTTGGCCGACAGCCACCTCCCCTCTATTTCTCTTCCTCTTATTCATCATCATCTCCTCACCACCACTCTCTTCATCATCATCTTTACTCCACCACCACCATCACAGCCACTACCACCTCCTCCTAGGCCGACCACACCGCCACCCCCTCTCCCCATGGCCGACAACACCACCTAGGCCGGCAGTAGCCACCTCCCTCTCCATCATCTCCATCACCTCCATTATGGTACACCTCTTCTCCTCCTTCATTCCTTTGAATATATGTATATATCTAAGTTCTTTTCTATATAAATGTGTGTGTTAAATATTGGTGTGTGATTAGAAATTTACATTTTATGTCTTGGGGTTGTGAAGGATGGAATGGTTATGAATTCACCATATTGTTGTCATTCTCTTATGTGTATACAATGTGATGGAGAGATTTAGTTCCTAAACTTTTGTTGCAAGAACCCATGAATGTTCATACATAGTTTCACAAGCATATACTTTCCATATACACGTCCTTTATATGTACATTATGTACATATATATGTATAAATACTCTTTCACTATATTTTATATATATATATATATATATATATATATATATATATATATATATATATATATATATATATATATATATATATATATATATATATATATTCCAAATATAAATGTATACTCTTTTATATATACATACACTTTTTCATATGTAAACATACACCTCTAGTCTCATTATGTATATATGTGTATAAATATACAAACACTTTTCATATATATATAATTACTTCTAGTCTCATTATGTATATGTAAATATGTACAAATATATCTATACTCTTTCCATATATACAAACGTATATATACATATATGTACCTACTTTTCCATGCGTGTATGAAATACCCTTATATATGTAGGCTTTCTAAAAACTATGTGTCTACTTTGTGAACACATTATATATATATATACAACTTGTATATATATTTCCTTCACAAAACGTATACTTGTAAATATACATGCTCTATGTACACTCATATACATATATGTGATTTCAAATATAGGACTAGTGTATGTACATTCCTATGCTTACATATATATACTTGTCACATATAACTTGTGGTTGTGCACCTTCTTGGATAAATGTAACTTAGTACTTGAATGTGACATCTAGTATAGATAACGTACACTCTACTTTGTGTGTGATTAGATGCATAGTCATAGATGTTCATATAGCGTATTGTAAGACTTGGTTGTGTAATTGTAGGTCTCTTAGACGGCGTGATTGAGGCAGGAGGGGCCGGAGCACTACTTGCGCATTGCGGGATTGAAGGCAAGTATACCTTGCCTTGTATTACTGTTTTACATATATATCATTATACTCTTATTATCGTAGACTTGGTTAGTAGAGACCGAGAATTATCTCGGGCGTAGTCGATGAGGGCATCGACACTTAGGGCTACCCACTTGACCTAGCAGTAGGTGACGTGCCCTTAGTTGCGGAGTTGTTGTTACAACTCTCTTGACCATGACACGTGTTTCAACATGACACTGAGTGAGAGAAGATCATGGCATGTGCTGTCGCTCTCGACTGGCCATCAGTACGAGTGGCTCATGTGACGACACATATAGGGTAGTGATGGTTCTAGATAGCTGACTCTTCATAGAGAGCAGATGTTTGGGTCGTAGATGCGACCTGTACATCACTGGGTGGGGAAGACAACCAATAGGCGTATGGTGTAGTGCCCCATCCCGCTCAGTCAATCGGAGGAATCAGAACACCAACAGCGTTCGGACTTAGCCTTGCAACGACTGCTCGAAGACATTGCTCAGTCAAGGCGACCGCTCGTTCAGGTGGGGTAGTTTCGGTGAACTTGCCTCATCTTAGCCTTCACATAATAAATCGTATATTTTCAACTTACACAAGTAGGCTTGATAATAAAATAGACAAATCCACATAGCTAAAGGGAATAATCATGACAGGTCGAATTGAGTTAGAATATGGAAAGGTCCAACGGTTGGCTTAGAGTTGGTGCACGGCGTGCTTTGAAAATGACACTCGATCCTTCGTCCCGTGGCTTGGAAGAAGGAAAAGTTGGTCTCCGCCATAAGCTAAGAGTTAGCCAAATTCATAGGCGTCGCCCGCATAAATGCTTCATAAAGCATGCACGGTCTCTTCACCCAAGGCGTGGCATAGCCTCTGCTCGCCGACGGGTTTGTTGTATTGCTCGACTTGTGGCATAAGTCTAGGCACCCAAATAACTTGGTTGTTCAAAGTCGAACGCGTGTACGGCACGTTCCCACAACGCAAAGATTGACACAGCCTTTACTCGTCAAGTTGTTGCAAAGTAAGTTAGGCAAGTTACGTTAAGCTATTGGGAGTAGTAGCAAGCACGGTCCTATGAGTTCTACGGCTGAGTATAACCACATAGTCTCACGATCGTAAGGCCCGTCATATAGAGTATGACTTGAGCGGTGATGTCACATAGAGTTTCAAGTTGGTTTAAGACAAGATGGCACGGACTTAGTATTTTAAGGCACGGGCTACGGTTGATTTATTGAGTTTGGAAAGTGCTTCAAATAGTTGTTCTTGAGTTGAGTGAAATGATAGGGCAAGAAAGAAGAATGCTTGCGACTGGATCGTCGAGGCAAGAAAGAAGAATGCTCGTGACTGGGTCGTCGAGGCAAGGTCTCAGATATGAGAAGCGTTGAACTTAGCCCTGAAAGATATGGTAACACTAGAAGTAGATTGACTGTGTGAGCCGTCAGTTCGAGTCGAGTCTTGCATGGTCATTGGACAACTTGTATAAGATAAAATAAACTGTTTCTCGAACGGCGACCCAGGCGGCCCATGGGAACCGTTGCGATAGAGACATTCGTAGCTGTGCTGGATGACCGCACGGGTTAGCGGGGACTTACAGCTGAGCTAGCTACTCGTGCTGGCAAGGAGCGTCCGTCTAATCAAATGCTCAAAGGGAGTCCATTATAGCGCTGGGCGCTAGTGACTAGTTCATATAGATGAGTCGGCATGGGCGACGATCCGCATGTATGCCTTTAGATTGAGTCGAGTATTGAGTGTAGTATATCAAGAAAGTCAAGTTAAATGTGTGAGTATAGTTGGAACACAAAATGTTGGGCCTAAGATTTGGTTGCAACGCAGGCGATGTGCTTCGGCACGAGATGTGGCATCGAGTCTTATGTTGTCGGCATATAAGTTGCATAGTTTGGATGTGAGTTGTCTTGAGTCTAAGTCAGTAAAGGCCGCAAGGCAAAGTCGGTCGAGTGACACTTAACCCACAAGTCTTGGTTGGGTCAGTTGATGATTTAGTAGCAAAGGGCCGCGAGGCGGTGGTATGATCAATTTAACAATGGAAAAGACTATTCTCCGTGTTAAAGAACACGAAGAATACCATTTACGTGTATATATGACAGAGAATGTTCATTCTCCGTATCATTTAAAATGGAGAATGACCATTATCTGTTTCAATTTACACGGATAATGATCATTCTCCATTTCATATGTTTGAACACTTTCATTCCCGTATTAAATGACACAAAGAATGAGCATTCTCCGTGCTATATTGAAACGGAGAATGGCATTTTACTGCAATAAAACATGTAGAATTACAAATCACAAATTTTAAAAAAAAAAGATTTTAGCTCTTTAACTCTGTCGTTGAGCATTGAATTATCATATAAAAGTTCAAGGTTCTGTGATCTCAAATCCTCCAATTGCTTCACTGAACCCTCCATTGTGCTGTTGATTGCACGTTGATGGGCTTCTTATGCGTTTAGCTCTTGAAGCTTTTCCGTGAGCCCACAGTTCTGTGCAAGCAGATCAGAATTCTATCTTTTGATTTTCTCTAATTCATGTGCCGAGCTCTCCATATCAGCCTTGACTGCACGGAGTTGTGCCTCTAGCTCTTTAATCTTTTCGAGGAGCTTCTCGTTCTGTGCCAAAATATCAGAATTTTGTCTTCTTAATTCCTCCAATTCCAGTGCCAAGCCACCAATCGTGTCGCTGATTTCGACTTGTTCGGCAGCAACCTCAGCCCCAGGTATCCCTTCTTCTCCTGTCTCTCCCCTTCCCTCTTGTTGAACTTCTTCTTGTAGAGGTTGCTCACCTTCCAGGTGTCCTCCTTCTTGGCCAACAGATATGATCAACTTTTTGAATATGTATGGAGAATTCATTACCAGGGGGTATTGTGTAACATCCATTTTTCATAGAAGAGGTATTTTAGTCTTTTCAGCCATTTTTGACCTTTATGTGATTTCCTGAATATGTTGACTCTTGTTTGTGCTAGAAACTGGTTTAACCCTAGTGGACTTGTATAGGGGCCTAACCATGCATTAGAATTGTTATTTTTATTTTTAGAATTTATTTTGTGTATTAGATTATTTTTAAGGCTTTTATTTATTTATTTAGCCTTTTTGCATGTAGGCCTTTGAGCTTTTTGACTTGAGCCCATTTCTAATTGAGTAGGAGATGGCCCAAGTGAAACCCTAACCCCTAGACACCCCCTTGGCCACCCAACACAGCAGCACCCCCTCATGTTTTTATCATTTGTGAAAATTGTGAGCCTCCACAAAGAAACCCTAAGATCCATCTCTCTAAAACACTTTTTTCCTTCATCCGGAGTCCGTTTCTCCCCAAATGAACTCCGTTGCGCTCGTCGAGGAGAGAAGGATCTGCTGGAGCATTTATGGAGTGGAGACGAAGGGTTTTGCTGGAGGAAAATCGGCCGACACGACAACCGAGGAGCCCCGATCATTGAGTTTTGACACTCAATAGGTAAAACCCTAATCTACCTTTGCAAATCTAGTTTTTCTTCATTTTTGCATCCATATAGGTGCCCTAGCCTTTCCCACAAAATTTGGTAGGATTTTGACTCCGTTTGATGGAGGTATCGAGCCCGTGTCGGTCCCTTACAACACGTGTTCGACGAAATATCGCTTAGGATAGAAAGTTGTTGTTTTTCGTTTCTGTCTTCATGGATTTTAGATAATATGATTTTAAAAAAACTTTTGTGAAGAGGGTTTGACATCATTTCAGCGGCGTTTCGGGCAACGGACGCACGTGCACGGATCCCGTGCACGAGGCCGTGCGTGCCCTGTTGTCCGCGTGTGATTGCACGATGCACAGAGCGTATTTTTGTGTGAAAATTTGTGAGCACGTGGGGTCAATCTCTGCCCTCATTTTTGTAAAATTTCAAGACTGTTCGTTGAGCGAGCGCGAAGATATCGCGCGTGCACCGCTCAGCCACTGTGCATTCAGCCCTTCATTTTTGTCGCAGAAACGGACTTCGTGCGCGCACACGATGCAGCGAAGAACCATTCTAGGACCTGGGACATGTTGACCTAGACCAAGACGACCCGTAGGATGAACCACAAGTCACGGCGTGGCCCGACGAGGGAGCAGCGAGGCCGGCACCACGCGCACGAGGGCGCGCGCGTGCAGCAGGCCGCGCGGGTGCGTGGGTCTACGTGCACTATTTCGGGCAGCATGTCGCCATGTCGTCGTGTCCTAGACCTACCCCAGGACCCCCACGTGGCGTTTCGTTGCATGTGCGGCGCTCAAACGAGCGAGAACGCACGCGTACAACGCGGTATCGGGAAATTCTGATACGCGTTCTATGGACACGACACGGACACGATTTCGAACCCGAGAGTATACGAACGCATCACGTGGTTCGAGGCCAACGTGTATGCCAAGTTTTGCGGGTTCGTTTGGTGTATTTTGGATTTTGGGTCGTTGGGTGAAATTGGATCGTTTTCTTTAATTTCGATTTTTAGTTGATATGTGATATTTTGATTTCCAACGTCTTAGCTTCTAAATTCTGAGTTTACAGGACTTATATGATATTTCAAATATGTGAGAACCAACTTTTGGCTTTGTTTCACAATTTTCCATCATTTATGAGTATATGTGTTTTCTATATATAGCTTATGCATATATTTAACTATATATATATATATATATATATATATATATATATATATATATATATATATATATATATATATATATATATATATATATATATATATATATATGTATAACCCCGTTGAAACCATTCCTAACACATATACGTGGAGAATGGATCGGGGGGAATTATTCCAGATTTTAGACTTTTTAAGTATCTCCCATCATTGCGTATCTTTCCATTTGAGCTTTTGTATATATATATATATATATATATATATATATATATATATATATATATATATATATATATATATATATATATATATATATATAGTTTCTTACTTTATATAGATGTATATAATAATATAGTAATTTGGGTAATACCATGATTATGTTTGAATGTTTTTAATCTCAGATTTTACCTTATTTCAGTAAGCACCAGTGCATACACACGCACACGCCACTTTTTGTTAGATTTGGGTTGTTTGTATTGTATATACACATGTGTGTATATACCTATATATAATTTATATATATATATATATATATATATATATATATATATATATATATTATATATATATATATATATATATATATATATATATATATATATATATATATATATATATCTATATATATATATATATATTGCTTATTAATTCTCTTAGATTAGATTGTAGTTGTGTATATGACTATAGGAGCCCTCGGACAGATTTGGGTTGTCATTTCGAGCTTAGTTTAGTCGAATTGGCCGACAAGTTGATCAAATTGACAAAAGTCAAATTTGGGTCAAACTTGATCCAATTCAACTCAAACGAACTCCAAATGGTCTAGAATTTTGTGTATGACCTAGAAATTAGTAGACGGACTAGTTGACCAAGGTTTGACAGGTTTGACCAGTGTTGACCAGGTTTGACCAGAGTTGACCGAGGGTTGACTTTGACCAAAATGGACCTAGAAGCATGTAGTCTTGCATTGTAGCTATTTCTCTTGATATTGTGGACTTGGTTGTGACATGTGTGTATTTTAAATATGTTTACATTGCCCCAGTTTAGTTACACCTCATCATCAACTGTTCGATTTGCCAGGCGAGTACATTCTCTGATCTTTTCATACCTCTTTGGATATGTTCTCTTGTTATAGACTAGTATACTTGATGCTGACATGATGTTCACACGGATTAGTACTCGCTGGATCTTTTCATGCGATATTATCCTCTCGGATACATCGAGTATGTCATGTTCATGTACTTTATCATGGCCATCATGTACTCTATGTATTCATATTTATCCATGTGCACTCATATGTTATTCATGTACACTCATG